>JAPFBE010000559.1:0-5000 GCA_034336665.1 Luscinia megarhynchos
GTTAGGGTTAGGGTTAGAGTTAAGAATTAGGGTTAGGGTTAGGGTTAGGTTTAGGGTTGGGGTTATGTTTAGGTTTAGGGTTAGGGTTTAGGGTTAGGGTTATGGGTTAGGGTTAGAGGTTAGGGTTAGGGTTAGGGTTAGGGTTAGGTTAGGGTTAGGGTTAGGGTTAGGGTTAGTGTCTGAGCGTGCCTCTGGGTGTGCAGCAAAACTGGCCCACCCGTGGGTGGGCGTGTAGAAGTGTCGGGGTTGCCCCTGGGTATGCCTCAACGGCCGGCCCACCCGTAGGTGGGCGTGCAGAAGTGTCTGAGTTTGCCTCTGGGTGTGCATCGCGGCCCGGCCCACCCGGTGGGGTGGGGATGCAGAAGTTAGGGGTTAGGAGTTAGGGTTAGGGTTAGGGTTAGGGTTAGGGTTAGGGTTAGGGTTAGGGTTAGGATTTGGTATGGTTAGGGTTAGGGTTAGGAGTTAGGGTTAGGGAGTTAGGGTTAGGGTTAGGAGTTAGGGTTAGGGTTAGGGTTAGGGTTAGGAGTTAGGGTTAGGGTTAAGGGTTAGGGTTAAGGTTAAGGTTAGGGTTAGAGGTTAGAGTTAGGGTTAGGGTTAGGGTTAGGAGTTAGGGTTAGGAGTTAGAGTTAAGAATTAGGGTTAGGGTTAGGGTTAGAGTTTAGGGTTCGGGTTATGTTTAGAGTTTAGGAGTTAAGAGTTAGGAGTTAGGTGTTAGGGTTAGGAGTTAGAGGTTAGGGTTAGGAGTTAGGGTTAGGGTTAGGGTTTAGGGTTAGGGTTAGGGTTAGGGTTAGGGTTAGGAGTTAGGGTTTAGGAGTTAGGGATTAGGGTTAGAGGTTAGGAGTTAGGGTTAGGGTTAGAGGTTAGGGTTAGGGTTAGAGGTTAGGGTTAGGGTTAGGGTTAGGAGTTTAGGAGTTAAGAGGTTAGGAGTTAGGGTTAGGGTTAGGGTTAGGGTTAGGGGTTAGGAGTTAGGGTTAGGAGGTTAGGGTTAGGAGTTAGGGTTAGGGTTAGGAGTTAGGGTTAGGGTTAGAATTAGGGTTAGTGTCCTGAGCGTGCCTGTGGGTGTGCAGCAAAAACTGGCCCACCGTGGAGTGAAGCGTGTAGAAGTGTCGGGGAGTTGCCCTGGGTATGCCTCAGCGGCCCGGCCCACCCGTAGGTGGGCGTGCAGAAAGTGTCTGAGTTTGCCTCTGGGTGTGCATGTGGCGGCCCACCGATGGGTGGGCGTGCAGAAGTTAGGGTTAGGGTTAGGAGTTAGGGTTAGGGTTAGGGTTAGAGTTAGGGTTAGGAGTTAGGAGTTAGGAGTTAGGGTTAGGGTTAGGGTTAGGGTTAGGGTTAGGAGTTAGAGGTTAGGAGTTAGGGTTAGGAGTTAGGAGTTAGGGTTAGGGTTAGGGTTAGGAGTTAGGAGTTAGGGTTAGAGTTAAGAGTTAGGGTTAGGGATTAGTGTTAGGGTTTAGGGGTTAGGAGTTAGGAGTTAGAGTTTAGGAGTTAAGGGTTAGGAGTTAGGAGTTAGGGTTAGGAGTTAGGAGTTAGGAGTTAGGGTTAGGAGTTAGGAGTTAGGGTTAGGGTTAGGGTTAGGGTTAGGAGTTAGGGTTAGAGTTAGAGTTAGGGTTAGGGTTAGGAGTTAGGGTTAGGAGTTAGGGTTAGAGTTAAAGATTAGGGTTAGGAGTTAGGGTTAGGTTTAGGAGTTGAGGTTATGTTTAGAGTTTAGGAGTTAAGAGTTAGGAGTTAGGGAGTTATGGGTTAGGGTTAGAAGTTAGGAGTTAGGAGTTAGGAGTTAGGGTTAGGAGTTAGGAGTTAGGAGTTAGGAGTTAGGGTTAGTGTCTGAGCGTGCCTCTGGGTGTGCAGCAAAAGCTAGCCCACCCAGTGGAGTAAGGTGTAGAAGTGTAGGGGTTGCCCTGGGTATGCATAGCAGCCAGCCCACCCGTAGGTGGTGCTAGAAAAGTGTCTGGGGTTTGCCTCTGGGTGTGCATGCAGCCCGGCCCACCGTGAGTGGCGTGCAGAAGTTAGGAGTTAGGAGTTAGGAGTTAGGGTTAGGAGTTAGGGTTAGGAGTTAGGAGTTAGGGTTAGGGTTAGGAGTTACAGGGTTAGATAGTTAGGGTTAGGAGTTAAGAGTTAGGGTTAGGAGTTAGGTTTAGGGTTAGGGTTAGGAGTTAGGGTTTAGGGTTAGGAGTTAGGAGTTAGGATTAGGGTTAGAGTTTAGGAGTTAGAGTTAAGGTTAGGGTTAGAGTTAGAGGGTTAGGGTTAGGAGTTAGGGGTTAGGGTTAGGGTTAGGGTTAGAGTTAGAAGTTAGGAGTTTAGGGTTAGGAGTTAGGTTTAGGGTTAGAGTTATGTTTAGGGTTTAGGGTTAAGAGGGTTAGGAGTTAGGAGTTAGGAGTTAGAAGTTAGGAGTTAGGAGTTAGGGTTAGGGTTAGGGTTAGGGTTAGGGTTAGGAGTTAGGAGTTATAGTTAGGAGTTTAGGGTTAGGAGGTTAGGGTTAGGGTTAGGGTTAGGAGTTAGGGTTAGGAGTTAGGAGGTTAGGGTTAGGAGTTAGGGTTAGGAGTTAGGGTTAGGAGTTAGGAGTTAGAGTTTAGGGTTAGGAGTTAGGAGTTAGGGTTAGGGTTAGGGTTAGGAGTTAGGGTTAGGAGTTAGGAGTTAGGGTTAGGGTTAGGGTTAGGGTTAGAGGTTAGGAGTTAGGGTTAGAATTAGGGTTAGTGTCTGGCGTGCCTGTGGGTGTGCAGCAAAAACTAGCCCACCGTGGATGATGGTGTAGAAGATGTCGGGGGTTGCCCCTGGGTATGCCTCAGCAGCCGGCCCACCCGTGGAGTGGGGCGTGCAGAAGTGTCTGAGTTGCCTCTATGTGTGCATGGCAGCCACACCGTGGGTGAAGTGCAGAAATTAGATTAGGGGTTAGGGTTAGGAGTTAGGAGTTAGGGTTAGGAGTTAGGAGTTAGAGGTTAGGGTTAGGGTTAGGAGTTAGGGTTAGGAGTTAGGGTTAGGAGTTAGGAGTTAGGGTTAGGGTTAGGGTTAGGAGTTAGGGGTAGGGTTAGGGTTAGGGTTAGGAGTTAGGGTTAGTGTCTGGCGTGCCTCTGGGTGTGCAACAAAAGCTAGCCCACCGTGGAGTGAAGTGTAGAAGTGTCGGGGAGTTGCCCTGGGTATGCATAGCTGGCCCGGCCCACCCGTGGAGTGAGTGCAGAAGTGTCTGAGTTTGCCTCTGGGTGTGCCTGCACGGCCCACCGTGGGTAGTGCAGAGTTAGGAGTTAAGTTAGGGTTAGGGTTAGGAGTTAGGGTTAGAGTTAGGGTTAGGGTTAGGGTTAGGGTTAGGAGTTAGGGTTAGGGTTAAGGGTTAGGAGTTAGGGAGTTAGGAGTTATAGTTAGGAGTTAGGAGTTAGGAGTTAGAGGTTAGGGTTAGGAGTTAGGGGTTAGGGTTAGGGTTAGGAGTTAGGGTTAGAGTTAGGGTTAGGAGTTAGAGGTTAGGGTTAGAGGTTAGGAGTTAGGGGTTAGGGTTAGGAGTTAGGAGTTAGGGTTAGGGTTAGGGTTAGGAGTTAGGGTTAGGGTTAGGAGTTAGGAGTTAGGAGTTAAGGGTTTAGGGTTAAGAGTTAGGAGTTAGGGTTAGAGAGTTAGGAGTTAGAGTTAGGAGTTAGGAGTTAGAAGTTAGGAGTTAGAGTCTAGAAGTTAGGAGTTAGAGGGTTAGGAGTTAGGGAGTTTAAGTTCAGGGGTTGATGTTTTAGGAGTTGGGAGTTAAGAGTTAGAAGGTTAGAGGTTATCGTTAGGGTTAGAAGTTAGGAGTTAGGGTTATAGGTTAGGGTTAGGAGTTAGGAGTTAGAGGTTAGGGTTAGGGTTAGGAGTTAGGAGTTAGGAGTTAGGAGTTAGGAGTTAGGAGTTAGAGTTAGGGTTAGGAGTTAGGAGTTAGGGTTAGGGTTAGGGGTTGGGGTTAGGGTTAGGAGTTAGGGTTAGAGTTTAGGGTTAGTGTTAGGGTTAGAGTTTAGGGTTAGGAGTTAGGAGTTAGGGTTAGGGTTAGGGTTAGGGTTAGGAGTTAGGGTTAGGAGTTAGGAGTTAGGAGTTAGGAGTTAGAGGTTAAATTAGAGGTTAGTGTCTAGGGCGTGCCTGTGGGTGTGCAGAATTTAGCCCACCGTGGGGTGCGTGTAGAAGTGGTGCCCTGGGTATGCCTCCAGCCGGCCCACCGTAGGTGTGCATGTAGAAGTGTCTGAGTTTGCCTCTATGTGTGCCTGTGGCCGGCCACCGTGAGTGGTGCAGAAGAGTTAGGAGTTAGAGTTAGGAGTTAGGAGTTAGGGTTAGAGGTTAGGAGTTAGGGTTAGGAGTTAGGGTTAGGAGTTAGAGGTTAGGAGTTAGGAGTTAGAGGTTAGGAGTTAGAGGTTAGGGTTAGGGTTAGGAGTTAGGGTTAGGAGTTAGGAGTTAGGGTTAGGGATTAGGGTTAGGAGTTAGGGTTAGGAGTTAGAGTTTAGGAGTTAGGGTTAGGAGTTAGAGGTTAGGAGTTAGAGTTTAGGAGTTAGGGTTTAGGATTAGGAGGTTAAGTTTAGGGTTAAGGTTAAGGTTAGGGTTAGAGTTAGAAGTTAGGAGTTAGGGGTTAGAGGTTAGGAGTTAGGAGTTAGAAGTTAAGAATTAGGGTTTAGGGTTAGGGTTAGGTTTAGGAGTTCGGGTTATGTTTAGAGTTTTAGGGTTAAGAGTTAGGGGTTAGGGTTATGGTTAGGGGTTAGAAGTTAGAGGTTAGAGGGTTAGGGTTAGGAGTTAGGAGTTAGGAGTTAGGAGTTAGGAGTTAGGGTTAGGAGTTAGGGGTAGGAGTTAGGGTTAGTGTCTGGCGTGCCTCTGGGTGTGCAGCAAAAACTAGCCCACCCGTGGGTGAGGCGTCGTAAGAAGTGTCGGGGAGTTGACCCCTGGGTATGCCCTGTGACCCGACCACCGTGAGTGGCGTGCAGAACTGTCTGAGTTTGCCTCTGGGTGTGCACTGTGGCAGCCCACCAAGTGGAGTGAGGTGCAGAAAGTTAGGAGTTAGGGTTAGGGGTTAG
>JAPFBE010000559.1:10000-41267 GCA_034336665.1 Luscinia megarhynchos
TGTGCCGCCACGGCCCGGCCCACCCGTGGGTGGGGCGTGCAGAAGGGCCTCGCGTTGGCCTCTGGGTGTGCCGCCACGGCCGGCCCACCCGTGGGTGAGGCGTGCAGAAGGGTCTGCGTGTGCCTCTGAGTGTGCGCCCGCGGCCCGGCCTACCCGTGGGTGAAGCGTGCAGAAGAGCCTGCGATTGTCCTCTGGGTTGGCCGCAGCGAACAACCCACCCGTAGGTGGGCGTGCAGAAGCGGTTTGCGTGTGCCTCTGGGTGTGCCGCCACGGCGGCCCACCCTGGGTGGAGAGCGTGCAGAAACTGTTTGCGTGTGCCTCTGGGTGTGCCCCACGGCGGCCCACCCGTGGGTGGGGCGTGCAGAAAAACCTCGCGGTTGCCTCTGGGTGTGTTGCCACGGCGGCTCATCAGTGTGTGGGGCGTGCAGAAGGGCCCTGCGGTTGCCTCTGGCTGCGCACTACGGCCGGCCCACCTGTGTGTGGGGCGTGCAGAAGACCCTGCGGTTGCGACTGGGTGTGCCGCTACGGCCGGCCAACCGTGTGTGGGCGTGCAGAACTGTTTGCGTGTGGCTCTGGGTGTGCCGCCACGGCCGGCCAACCCGTGGGTGGGCGTGCAGAAGGGCCTGCGTTTGCCCCTGGTTGTGCCGCCACGGTGGGCCCACCCGTGTGTGGGCGTGCAGAAGGGCCTGCGGTTGCCTCTGCTTGTGCCGCCACGGCCGGCCCACCCGTTGGTGGGTGTACAGAAACCCTGCGGTTGCCTCTGGGTGTGCAGCCCGCGGCCCGGCCTACCCGTGGGTGGGGTCTGCAGAAGGGCCTGCGGTTGCCTTTGGGTGTGCGCCCACGGCCAACCCACCACGTGGGTGAGGCGTGCAGAAGAGCCTACAGTTTCGCTTCTGGGTTGTGCCGTACGACCAACTTACCCGTGGGTGGGCGTGCAGAACTGTTTCGCGTGTGCCTCTGGGTGTGCCGCCACGGCCGGCCCACCCGTGGGTGGGCGTGCAGAACTGTTGCGTGTGTGCCTCTGGGTGTGCCGCTGACGGCTAGCCCACCCGTGGGTGTCGCGTGCAGAAGGGCCTGCAGTTGCCTCTGGGTGTGCAGCAACGGGCGGCCTACCCGTGGGTGGGCGTGCAGAACTGTTTGCTTGTGGCTCTGGGTGTGCCGCCACGGCCCGGCTAACCCGTGGGTGAAGCGTGCAGAAGGGCCTGCAGTTGCCCCTGGTATTGCAGCCAGGACCAGCCCACCCGTGGGTGAGGCGTGGAGAAAGAGCCTGCGTTTGCCTCTGGGTGTGCCGCCACGGCCGGCCCACCCGTGAGAGAAGGCGTGCAGAAGAGGCCTGCGTGTTTCCTCTGGAGTCGCGCTGCCACGGCCGACCCACCACGTGGGTGAGGCGTGCAGAAGGGTCTGCGGTTGCCTCTGGGTTTACGCAGCGATACGGCCCACCCGTGGGTGGGCGTGCAGAACTATTTGTGTGTTCCTCTGGGTGTGCCGCCACGGCCGGCCCACCCATGGGTGGGCGTGCAGAGGGGCTTGCGGTTGCCTCTGGGTGCGTTGCCACGGCCGGCTCATCAGTGGGTGGGCGTGCAGAAGGGCCTGCGGTTGCCTCTGGGTGTGCCGCTACAGCCGGCCCACCTGTGTTTGGGCGTGCAGAAGGGCCTGCGGTTGCCTCTGGGTGTGCCGCCCGCGGCCCGGCCCACCCGTGGGTGGGCGTGCAGAAGGCCCTCGCGATTGCCCCGATGGGTGTGCCGCCACGGTCCGCCCACCTGTGGGTGAAGCGTGCAGAAAAAGAGCCCTGCGGTTGCGTCTGGAGTGTGCCCTTCCCGGCCGCCCAACCTTGTAATGAGCGTGCAGAACTGTTTGCGTGTGCCTCTTGGTGTGCCGCCAGCGGGCCGGCCCACCCGTGGTTGAGGCGTGCAGAAGGGCCTGCGGATGCCTCTGGGTTTGCGCACACGGCGGCCCACCCGTTTGGGGTGAGGGTGTGCAGAAGGCCCTGCGGTTCCCTCTGGGTGTGCAACCCACGGCCGGCCTACCCGTGGGTGGGAGTGCAGAAGGAGCCTGCCGTTGCCTCTGGGTGTGCCGCCCACGGCCAGCCCACCCGTGGGTGGGCGTGCAGAAGAAACCTGCAGTTTCTTCTGGGTTGGCGCTTAGCGACCAGCTTACCCGTGGGTGGGCGTGCAGAACTGTTTGCATGTGCCTTTGGGTGTGCCTTCACGGCCGGCCCACCCGTGGGTGGTTGTGCAGAACTGTTTGCGTGTGGCTCTGGGTGTGCGCCACGGCCGGCCAACCCGTGGGTGAGGAGTGCAGAAGAGGCCTGCAGTTTGCCTCTGGGTGTGCCGCCCGCGGCCGGCCCACCCGTGGAGTGAAGCGTGCAAGAAGGGTTTGCGTTTGCCTCTGGAGTGTGCGCAACGGCCGGCCCATCCGATGGGTGAAGGCGTGCAGAAGAGCCTCGCGTTTACCACTGGGTGTGCCGCCACGGCCGGCCTACCGTGGGTGGGCGTGCAGAAGGGCCTGCGGTTTCCTCTGGGTTGGCCGAAACAACCAACCCACCCGTGGGTAGGCGTGCAGAACTGTTTGCGTGTGCCTCTGGGTGTGCCGCATACGCCCGGCCCACCGTGGGTGAGGCGTGCAGAAGGGCCTGCGGTTGCCTCTGGGTGTGCCGCCACGGCCCGGCCCACCCGTGGGTGGCGTGCAGAAGGCCCTGCGGTTTCCTCTGGGTGTGCCGCCACGGCCCGGCTCACCTGTGGGTGGGCGTGCAGAAGGGCCTGCGGTTGAACCTGTAGTGTGCAGCCACGGCCGGCCCACCCGTGGGTGGGCGTGCAGAAGGGTCTGCGGTTGCCACTGGGTTTGCCGCAAAGGCGGCTCACCCGTGGGTGAAGCGTGCAGAAGAGCCTGCGTTTGCCTTTGGGTGTGCCGCCCACGGCCGACCCACCCGTGGGTGAAGCGTGCAGAAGGGTTTCGCGTGTGCCTCTGGGTGTGTCGCCCACGGCCGACCCACCGATGGATGAGGCGTGCAGAAGGGCCTGCGGTTTCCTCTTGGTTGGCGCTAGCGACCAACCCATCCCGTGGGTGGGCGTGCAGAACTCTTTGCGTGTGGCTCTGAGTGTGCGCCACGCCCGGCCCACCAAGTGGGTGAAGCGTGCAGAAAGAGCCTGCGTTTGCCTCTGAGTGTGCCGCCCATGGCCGGCCCACCCGTGGGTGGGGCGTGCAGAAGTGCTTGCGTGTTGCCTCTGGGTGTGTCGCCACGGCGGCCCACCCCGTGGGTGGGGGTGCAGAAGGGCCTCGCGGTTTCCTCTGGGTTGGCACTTAGCGACCAACCCACCCGTGGGTGGGGCGTGCAGAACTGTTTGCGTGTGCCTCTGGGTGTGCCTCCACGGCCGGCCCACCCGTGGGTGAGGCGTGCAGAAGAGCCTCACGTTTGCCTCTGGGTGTGTTGCCACGGCCCGGCCCACCAGTGGGTGGGGCGTGCAGAAGGGCCTGCGGTTGCCTCTGGCTGTGTTGCTCACGGCCGGCCCACCTGTGTGTGTAGGCGTGCAGAAGGGCCCTGCGGTTGCGACTGGGTGTGCCGCTACGGCCGGCCAACCGTGTGTGGGCGTGCAGAACTGTTTGCGTGTGGCTCTGGGTGTGCCGCCAGGGCCGGCCAACCCGTGGGTGGGCGTGCAGAAGGGCCTGCGGTTGCCCCTGGGTTGTGCCGCCACGGTGGGCCCACCCGTGGGTGGGCGTGCAGAAGGGCCTGCGGTTGCCTCTGGGTGTGCCGCCACGGCCGGCCCACCCGTTGGTGGGCGTGCAGAAGGCCCTGCGGTTTGCCTCTGGGTGTGCAGCCACGGCCCGGCCTACCCGTGGGAGGGGAGTGCAGAAGGGCCTGCAGTTGCCTCTGGGTGTGCCGCCCGCGGCCAGCCCACCCGATGGGTGGGCGTGCAGAAGGGCCTGCAGTTTCTTCTGGGTTGGCCTTAGCGACCAGCTTACCCGTGGGTGGGCGTGCAGAACTGTTTGCATGTGCCTTTGGGTGTGCCGCTACGGCCGGCCCACCCGTGGGTGGGCGTGCAGAACTGTTTGCGTGTGGCTCTGGGTGTGCCGCCACGGCCGGCCAACCCGTGGGTGGGCGTGCAGAAGGGCCTGCTTTTCCCCCTGGGTGTGCCGCCACGGTAGGCCCACCCGTGTGTGGGCGTGCAGAAGGGCCTGCGTTTGCCTCTGGGTGTGCCGCCACGGCCGGCCCACCCGTGGGTGGGCGTGCAGAAGGGCCTGCGTTTACCTCTGGGTGTGCCGCCACGGCCGGCCTACCCGTGGGTGGGCGTGCAGAAGGGCCTGCGGTTTCCTCTGGGTTGACGAAACGACCAACCCACCCGTAGGTGGGCGTGCAGAACTGTTTGCGTGTGCCTCTGGGTGTGCCGCCACCGCCGGCCCACCCGTGGGTGGGCGTGCAGAAGGGTCTGCGGTTGCCTCTGGGTGTGCCGCCACGGCCGGCCCACCCGTGGGTGGGCGTGCAGAAGGGCCTGCGGTTGCCTCTGGGTGTGCCGCCACGGCCGGCTCACCCGTGGGTGGCGTGCAGAAGGCCCTGCGGTTGCCTCTGGGTGTGCCGCCACGGCCGGCTCACCTGTGGGTGGGCGTGCAGAAGGGTCTGCGGTTGCCACTGGGTTTACGCAAAGGCCGGCTCACCCGTGGGTGGGCGTGCAGAACTATGTGCCTTTGCCTCTGGGTGTGCCGCCACGGCCGGCCCACCCGTGGGTGGGCGTGCAGAAGGGCCTGCGTTTGCCTCTGGGTGTGTTGCCACGGCCGGCTCATTAGTGGGTGGGCGTGCAGAAAGGCCTGCGGTTGCCTCTGGGTGTGCTGCTACGGCCGGCCCACCCGTGGGTGGGCGTGCAGAAGGGCCTGCGCTTGCCCCTGGGTGTGCCGCCACGGCCGGCCCACCCGTGGGTGGGCGTGCAGAAGGGCCTGCGGTTTCCTCAGGGTTGACGCAACGACCAGCCCCGCCGTAGGTGAGCGTGCAGAACTGTTTGCGTGTGCCTCTGGGTGTGCCGCCACGGTCGGCCCACCCGTGGGTGGGCGTGCACAACTGTTTGCGTGTGGCTCTGGGTGTGCCGCCACGGCCGGCCCACCCGTGGGTGGGCGTGCAAAAGGCCCTGCGGTTGCCTCTGGCTGTGCCGCTACAGCCGGCCCACCCGTGTGTGGGCGTGCAGAAGGGCCTGCGTTTGCCTCTGGGTGTGCCGCCACGGCCGGCCCACCCGTGGGTGAGCGTGCAGAAGTGTTTGCGTTTGCCTCTGAGTGTGCCGCCACGGCCGGCCCACCGGTGGGTGGGCGTGCAGAAGGGTTTGCATTTGCCTCTGCGTGTGCCGCCACGGCCGGCCCACCCGTTGGTGGGTGTGCAGAAGGCCCTGCGGTTGCCTCTAGGTGTGCAGCCTGTGCCGGGCTACCCATGGGTGGGCATGCAGAAGGGCCTGCGTTTACCTCTGGGTGTGCCGCCACGGCCGGCCCACCCGTGGGTGGGCGTGCAGAAGGGCCTGCAGTTTCTTCTGGGTTGACGCAACGACCAGCTTTCCCGTGGGTCGGCGTGCAGAACTGTTTGCGTGTGCCTCTGGGTGTGCCGCCACGGCCGGCCCACCCGTGGGTGGGCGTGCAGTATGGCCTGCATTTTCCCCTGGGTGTGCCGCCACGGCCGGCCCACCCGTTGGTGGGTGTGCAGAAGGCTCTGCGGTTGCCTCTGGGTGTGCAGCCCCCGGCCGGCCCTACCCGTGGTTGGGCGTGCAGAAGGGCCTCGCGTTGCCTCTGGGTGTGCCGCCACGGCCGGCCCACCCGTGGGTGGGCGTGCAGAACTGTTTGCGTGTGGCTCTGGGTGTGCCGCACGGCCGGCCCACCCGTGGGTGGGCGTGCAGAAGGGCCTGCGGTTGCCTCTGTGTGTGCCGCCACGGCCGGCCCACCCGTTGGTGGGCGTGCAGAAGGGTTTGCGTTTGCCTCTGAGTGTGCCGCCACGGCCGGCCCACCCGTGGGTGGGCGTGCAGAAGGGTTTGCGTTTGCCTCTGAGTGTGCCGCCACGGCCGGCCTACCCGTGGGTGGGCGTGCAGAAGGGCCTGCGGTTTCCTCTGGGTTGTGCCGCTAGCGACCAACCCAATCGTAGGTGGGCGTGCAGAACTGTTTGCGTGTGCCTCTGGGTGTGGCGCCACAGCCGGCCCACCCGTGGGTGGGCGTGCAGAAGGGCCTGCGGTTGCCTCTGTGTGTGCCGCCACGGCCGGCCCACCCGTTGGGGGGCGTGCAGAAGGGTTTGCGTTTGCCTCTGAGTGTGCCGCCACGGCCGGCCCACCCGTGGGTGGGCGTGCAGAAGGGACTCTGCGTTTGCCTCTGAGTGTGCCGCCCGCGGCCGGCCTACCCGTGGGTGGGGCGTGCAGAAGGGCCTGCGGTTTCCTCTGGGTTGGCATAGCGACCAGCAACCCGTGGGTGGGCGTGCAGAACTGTTTGCGTGTGCCTCTGGGTGTGGCGCCACGGCCGGCCCACCCGTGGGTGGGCGTGCAGAAGTGTCTGCGGGTTGCCTCTGGGTGTGCATGCGGCCCGGCCCACCCGTGGGTGGGCGTGAAGAAGGGCCTGCGTTTGCCTCTGGGTGTGCCGCCACGGCCGGCCCACCCATTGGCGGGTGTGCAGAAGGCCCTGCGTTTGCCTCTGGGTGTGCAGCCACGGCCGGCCTACCCGTGGTTGGGCGTGCAGAAGGGCCTGCGGTTACCTCTGGGTGTGCCGCCACGGCCAGCCCACCCGTGGGTGGGCGTGCAGAAGGGCCTGCAGTTTCTTCTGGGATGACGCAACGACCAGCTTACCCGTGGGTGGGCGTGAAGAACTGTTAGCGTGTGCCTCTGGGTGTGCCGCCACGGCCGGCCCACCCGTGGGTGGGCGTGCAGAAGGGCCTGAATTTGCCCCGGGGTGTGCCGCCACGGTAGGCCCACCCGTGTGTGGGCGTGCAGAAGGGCCTACGGTTGCTTCTGGGTGTGCCGCCACGGCCGGCCAACCCGTGGGTGGGCGTGCAGAAGGGTCTGCGGTTGCCTCTGGGTTGTGCGCCACGGCCGGCCCATCCCGTGGGGTGGGCGTGCAGAACTATTTGTCGTGTGCCCCTGGGTGTGCCGTTACGGCCGGCCCACCCCTCGGTGGGGCGTGCAGAAGGGCCTGCTATTGCCCCTGGGTGAGCCGCCACGGCCGGCCAACCTGTGGGTGGGCGTGCAGAAGGGCCTGCGCTTGCTTCTGGGTTGACGCAACGAGCAGCCCACCCGTAGGTGGGCGTGTAGAACTGTTTGCGTTTGCCTCTGGGTGTGCCGCAACGGTCGGCCCACCCGTGGGTGGGCGTGCAGAACTGTTTGCGTGTGGCTCTGGGTGTGCCGCCACGGCCGGCCCACCCGTGGGTGGGCGTGCAGAAGGCCCTGCGGTTGCCTCTGGGTGTGCCGCTACGGCCGGCCTACCCGTACGTGGGCCTGCAGAACTGTTTGCCTGTGCCTCTGGGTGTGCCGCCACGGCCGGCCCACCCGTGGGTGGGCGTGCAGAAGGGCCTGAGGTTGCCCCGGGCTGTGCCGCCACGGTAGGCCCACCCGTGTGTGGGCGTGCAGAAGGGCCTGCGGTTGCCTCTGGGTGTGCCGCCACGGCCAGCCCACCCGTGGGTGGGCGTGCAGAAGAGCCTGCAGTTCCTTCTGGGTTGACGCAACGACCAGCTTTCCCGTGGCTGGGCGTGCAGAAGGGCCTGCGGTTGCCATTGGGTGTGCCGCCACGGCCGGCCCACCCGTGGGTGGGCGTGCAGAACTGTTTGCGTGTGCCTCTGGGTGTGCCGCCACGGCCGGCCCACCCGTGGGTGGGCGTGCAGTAGGGCCTGCATTTTCCCCTGGGTGTGCCGCCACGGCCGGCCCACCCGTGGGTCGGTGTGCATGAGGCCCTGAGGTTGCCTCTGGGTGTGCAGCCACGGCCGGCCTACCCGTCGGTGGGAGTGCAGAAGGGCCTGCGATTACCTCTGGGTGTGCCGCCACGGACAGCCCACCCGTGGGTGAACGTGCAGAAGGGCCTGCATTTTCTTCTGTGTTGACGCAACGAGCAGTTTACCCGTGGGTGGGCATGCAGAAGGGCCTGCGTTTGCCTCTGGGTGTGACGCCACGGCCGGCCCACCCGTGGGTGGGCGTGTAGAAGGGTTTGCGTTTGCCTCTGAGTGTGCCGCCACGGCCGGCCCACCCGTGGGTGGACGTGCAGAAGGGCCTGCGCTTGCTTCTGGGTTGACGCAACGACCAGCCCACCAGTAGGTGGGCGTGCAGAACTGTTTGCGTGTGCCTCTGGGTGTGCCGCCACGGTCGGCCCACCCGTGGGTGGGCGTGCAGAACTGTTTGCGTGGGGACCTGGGTGTGCCGCCACGGCCGGCCCACTCGTGGGTGGGCGTGCAGAAGGGCCTGCGGTTGCCTGTGGGTGTGCCGCCACGGCCAGCCCACCCGTGGGTGGGCGTGCAGAGGGGTTTGAGTTTGCCTCTGAGTGTGCCGCCACGGCCGGCCCACCCGTGGGTGGGCGTGCAGAACGGTTTGCGTGTGGCTCTGGGTGTGCCGCCACGGCCGGCCCACCCGTGGGTGGGCGTGCAGAAGGCCCTGCGGTTGCCTCTGGGTGTGCCGCTACGGCCGGCCTACCCGTACGTGGGCCTGCAGAACTGTTTGCGTGTGCCTCTGGGTGTGCCGCCACGGCCGGCCCACAACTCGGTGGGCGTGCAGAAGGGCCTGCGGTTGCCCCTGGTAGTGCCGCCACGGCCGGCCCACCCGTGGGTGGGCGTGCAGAAAGGCCTGCCTTTGCCTCTGAGTGTGCCGCCACGGCCGGCCCACTCGTTAGTGGGTGTGCAGAAGGCTCTGCGTTTGCCTCTGGGTGTGCAGCCACGGCCGGCCTCCCCGTGGGTGGGCGTGCAGAAGGGCCTGCGGGTACATCTGGGTGTGCCGCCACGGCCAGCCCACCCGTGGGTGGGCGTGCAGAAGAAACCTGCATTCTCTTCTGGGATGGCCTTAGCGACCAGCTTTCCCGTGGGTGGGGCGTGCAGAACTGTTAGCGTGTGCCTCTGGGTGTGCCGCCACGGCCGGCCCACCCGTGGGTGGGCGTGCAGAACTGTTTGGGTGTGCCTCTGGGTGTGCCGCCCACGGCCGGCCCACCCGTGGGTGAAGCGTGCAGAAGGGCCTGAGTTTGCCCCGGGCTGTGCCGCCACGGTAGGCCCACCCGTGTGTGGGGCGTGCAGAAGGGCCTCGCGGTTGCCTCTGGGTGTGCCGCCCGCGGCCAACCCACCCGTGGGTGGGGCGTGCAGAAAAAACCTGCAGTTTCTTCTGGGTTGGCCTTAGCGACCAGCTTTCCCGTGGCTGGGGGCGTGCAGAAGGGCCTGCGTTTGCCATTGGGTGTGCCTCCACGGCCGGCCCACCCGTGGGTGGGGCGTGCAGAAACTATTTGCGTGTGCCTCTGGGTGTGCCGCCACGGCCGGCCCACCCGTGGGTGGGCGTGCAGTAGGGCCTGCGATTACCTCTGGGTGTGCCGCCACGGACAGCCCACCCGTGGGTCGGTGTGCAGGAGGCCCTGAGGTTGCCTCTGGGTGTGCAGCCACGGCCGGCCTACCCGTCCGGTGGGAGTGCAGAAGGGCCTGCGATTACCTGTGGGTGTGCCGCCACGGACAGCCCACCCGTGGGTGAAGCGTGCAGAAGGGCCTGCATTTTTCTTCTGTGTTGGCGCTAGCGAGCAGCTTACCCGTGGGTGGGCATGCAGAAGGGCCTGCGTTTGCCTCTGGGTGTGACGCCCACGGCCGGCCCACCCGTGGGTGGGCGTGTAGAAGGGTTTGCGTTTGCCTCTGAGTGTGCGCCATGCGGCCGTCCCACCCGTGGGTGGACGTGCAGAAGGGCCTGCGCTTTGCTTCTGGGTTGGCCTTAGCGACCAGCCCACCAGTAGGTGGGGCGTGCAGAACTGTTTGCGTGTGCCTCTGGGTGTGCCGCCCACGGTCCTGACCCACCCGTGGGTGGGCGTGCAGAACTGTTTTCGCGTGGGGACCTGGGTGTGCCGCCCACGGCCGGCCCACTCGTGGGTGGGCGTGCAGAAGGGCCTGCGGTTGCCTCTGGGTGTGCCGCCCACGGCCAACCCACCGTGGGTGGGGCGTGCAGAAGGGTTTGCGTTTGCCTCTGGGTGTGCGCCACGGCCGGCCCTACCCGTGGGAGGGCGTGCAGAAGGGCCTGCGGTTTCCTCTGGCTTGCGCAACGACCAGCCCTACCCGTGGGTGGGGCGTGCAGAACTGTCTTGCGGTTTGCCTCTGGGTGTGCCGCCAAGGCCGGCCCACCCGTGGGTGGGCGTGCAGAAGGGTTTGCGTTTGCCTCTGGGTGTGCCGCCACGGCCGGCCCACCCGTGGGTGGGCGTGCAGAAGGGTTTGCGTTTGCCTCTGGGTGTGCCGCCACGGCCGGCCCACCCGTGGGTGGGTGTGCAGAAGGCCCTGCGGTTGCCTCTGGGTGTGCAGGCACGGCCGGCCTACCCGTGGGTGGGAGTGCAGAAGGGCCTGCGTTTACCTCTGGGTGTGCCGCCACGGCCAGCCCACCCGTGGGTGAACGTGCAGAAGGGCCTGCAGTTTCTTCTGGGATGACGCAACGACCAGCTTACCCGTGGGTGGGGCGTGCAGAACTGTTTGCGTGTGCCTCTGGGTGTGCCGCCACGGCCGGCCCACCCGTGGGTGGGCGTGCACAACTGTTTGCGTGTGCCTCTGGGCGTGCCACAACGGCCGGCCCACTCGTGTGTGGGCGTGCAGAACTGTTTGCGTGTGGCTGTGGGTGTGCCGCCACGGCCGGCCCACCCGTGAGTGGGCGTGCAGAAGGGCCTGCGGTTGCCTCTGGGTGTGCCGCCACGGCCCACCCACCCGTGGGTGGGCGTGCAGAGGGGTTTGCCTTTGCCTCTGAGTGTGCCGCCACGGCCGGCCCACCCGTGGGTGGGCGTGCAGAAGGGTTTGCGTTTTCCTCTGAGTGTGCCGCCACGGCCGGCCTACCCGTGGGAGGGCGTGCAGAAGGGCCTGCGGTTTCCTCTGGGTTGACGCAACGACCAGCTTACCCGTGGGTGGGCGTGCAGAACTGTTTGGGTGTGCCTCTGGGTGTGCCTCCACGGCCGGCCCACCCGTGGGTGGGCGTGCAGAAGGGCCTGAGGTTGCCCCGGGGTGTGCCGCCACGGTAGGCCCACCCGTGTGTGGGCGTGCAGAAGGGCCTGCGGTTGCCTCTGGGTGTGCCGCCACGGCCGGCCCACCCGTGGGTGGGCGTGCAGAAGGGTTTGCGTTTGCCTCTGAGTGTGCCGCCACGGCCGGCCCACCAGTGGGAGGGTGTGCAGAAGGCCCTGCGGTTGCCTCTGTGTGAGCAGCCACGGCCGGTCTACCCGTGGGTGGGCATGCAGAAGGGCCTGCGGTTGCCTTTGGGTGTGCCGCCACGGCCAGCCCACCCGTGGGTGGGCGTGCAGAAGGGCCTGCAGTTTCTTCTGAGTTGACGCAACGACCAGCTTTCCCGTTGGTGGGCGTGCAGAACTGTTTGCGTTTGCCATTGGGTGTGCCGCCACGGCCGGCCCACCCGTGGGTGGGCGTGAAGAAGGGCCTGCGGTTGCCTCTGGGTGTGCCGCCACGGCCGGCACACCAGTGGGTGGGTGTGCAGAAGGCCCTGCGGTTGCCTCTGGGTGTGCAGCAACGGCCGGCCTACCCGTGGGTGGGCGTGCAGAACTATTTGCGTGTGCCTCTGGGTGTGCCGCCACGGTAGGCCCACCCCTGGGTGGGCGTGCAGAAGGGCCTGCGGTTGCCTCTGGCTGTGTTGCTACGGCCGGCCCACCTGTGTGTGGGCGTGCAGAAGGGCCTGAGGTTGCCTCTGGGTGTGCCGCCACAGCCGGCCCACCCGTGGGTGGGCGTGCAGAAGGGCCTGCGGTTGCCCCTGGGTGAGCCGCCACGGCCGGCCCACCTGTGGGTGGGCGGGCAGAAGGGCCTGCGGTTTTTCTCTGGGTTGACGCAACGACCAGCTCTCCCGTAGGTGGGCATGCAGAACTGTTTGCGCTTACCTCTGGGTGTGCCGCCACGGTCGGCCCACCCGTGGGTGGGCGTGCAGAACTGTTTGCGTGTGGCTCTGGGTGTGCCGAAACGGCGGGCCCACCCGTGGGTGGGCGTGCAGAAGGCCCTGCGGTTGCCTCTGGGTGTGCCGCTACGGCCGGCCCACCCGTGGGTGGGCGTGCAGAACTGTTTGCGTGTGCCTCTGGGTGTGAAGCCACGGCCGGCCTACCCGTGGGTGGGCGTGCAGAAGTGCCTGCGTTTGCTCCTGGTTGTGCAGCCACGGCCGGCCTACCCGTGGGTGGGAGTGTAGAAGGGCCTGCAATTACCTCTGGGTGTGCCGCCACGGCCAGCCCACCCGTGGGTGGGCGTTCAGAAGGGCCTGCAGTTTCTTCTGGTTTGACGCAACGACCAGCTTACCCGTGGGTGGGCGTGCAGAACTGTTTGCGTGTGCCTCTGGGTGTGCCGCCACGGCCGGCACACCAGTGGGTGGGTGTGCAGAAGGCCCTGCGGTTGCCTCTGGGTGTGCAGCAAAGGCCGGCCTACCCGTGGGTGGGCGTGCAGAACTATTTGCGTGTGCCTCTGGGTGTGCCGCCACGGTAGGCCCACCCGTGGGTGGGCGTGCAGAACGGCCTGCGGTTTCCTCTGGGTGTGTTGCCACGGCCGGCTCAACAGTGGGTGAACGTGCAGAAGGGCCTGCGTTTGCCTCTGGCTGTGTTGCTACGGCCGGCCCACCTGTGTGTGGGCGTGCAGAAGGGCCTGAGGTTGCCTCTGGGTGTGCCGCCACGGCCGGCCCACCCGTGGGTGGGCGTGCAGAAGGGCCTGCGGTTGCCCCTGGGTGAGCCGCCACGGCCGGCCCACCTGTGGGTGGGCGTGCAGAAGGGCCTGCGGTTTCCTCTGGGTTGACGCAACGACCAGCTCTCCCGTAGGTGGGCATGCAGAACTGTTTGCGCTTACCTCTGGGTGTGCCGCCACGGTCGGCCCACCCGTGGGTGGGCGTGCAGAACTGTTTGCGTGTGCCTCTGGGTGTGCCGAACGGCGGGCCCACCCGTGGGTGGGCGTGCAGAAGAACCCTGCGGTTGCCTCTGGGTGTGCCGCTACGTACGGCCCACCGCGTGGGTGGGCGTGCAGAACTGTTTGCGTGTGCCTCTGGGTGTGAAGCCACGGCCGGACTACCCGTGGGTGGGCGTGCAGAAGTGCCTGCGTTTGCTCCTGGTTGTGCAGCCACGGCCGGCCTACCCGTGGGTGGGAGTGTAGAAGGGCCTGCAATTACCTCTGGGTGTGCCGCCACGGCCAGCCCACCCGTGGGTGGGCGTTCAGAAGGGCCTGCAGTTTCTTCTGGGTTGACGCAACGACCAGCTTACCCGTGGGTGGGCGTGCAGAACTGTTTGCGTGTGCCTCTGGGTGTTCCGCCACGGCCGGCAGACCCGTGGGTGGGCGTGCAGAACTGTTCTCGCGTGTGGCTCTGGGTGTGCGCCACACGGCCGGCCCACCCGTGGGTGGGCGTGCAGTAGGGCCTGCATTTTCCCCTGGGTGTGCAGCCACGGTTGGCCCACCCGTGGGTGGGTGTGCAGAAGGCCCTGCGGTTGCCTCTGGGTGTGCAGCCACGGCCGGCCTACCCGTGGGTGGGAGTGCAGAAGGGCCTGCGATTACCTCTGGGTGTGCCGCCACGGCCAGCCCACCCGTGGGTGAACGTGCAGAAGGGCCTGCAGTTTCTTCTGGGTTGACGCAACGACCAGCTTACCCGTGGGTGGGCGTGCAGAACTGTTTGCGTGTGCCTCTGGGTGTGCCGCCACGGCCGGCCCACCCGTGGGTGGGCGTGCAGAACTGTTTGCGTGTGCCTCTGGGTGTGCCGCCACGGCCGGCCCACCCGTGGGTGGGCGTGCAGAAGGGCCTGCTTTTCCCCCTGGGTGTGCCGCCACGGTCGGCCCACCCGTGGTTGGGCGTGCAGAAGGGTTTGCGTTTGCCTCTGAGTGTGCCGCCACGGCCGGCCTACCCGTGGGTGGGCGTGCAGAAGGGCCTGCGGTTTCCTCTGGGTTGACGCTACGACCAACCCACCCGTGGGTGGGCGTGCAGAACTGTTTGCGTGTGCCTCTGGGTGTGGCGCCCACGGCCGGCCCACCCGTGGGTGAAGGCGTGCACAACTGTTTCGCGTGTGGCTCTGGGGCGTGCGCACGCGGCCGGCCCACCCGTGGGTGGGCGTGCAGAACTGTTTGCGTGTGCCTCTTGGTGTGCCGCCACGGCCGGCCCACCCGTGAGTGGGCGTGCAGAAGGGCCTGCGGTTGCCTCTGTGAGTGCCGCCACGGCCAACCCACCCGTGGGTGGGCGTGCAGAGGGGTTTGCCTTTGCCTCTGAGTGTGCCGCCACGGCCGGCCCACCCGTGGGTGGGCGTGCAGAAGGGTTTGCGTTTTCCTCTGGGTTGACGCAACGACCAGCTTACCCGTGGGTGGGCGTGCAGAACTGTTTGCGTGTGCCTCTGGGTGTGCCGCCACGGCCGGCCCACCCGTGGCTGGGCGTGAAGAACTGTTTGCGTGTGCCTCTGGGTGTGCGGCCACGGCCGGCCCACCCGTGGGTGGGCGTGCAGTGGGGCCTGAGGTTGCTCCTGGGTGTGCCGCCACGGCCGGCCCACCCATTGGTGGGTGTGCAGAAGGCTTTGCGGTTGCCTCTGGGTGTGCAGCCACGGCCGGCCTACCCGTGGGTGGGAGTGCAGAAGGGCCTGCGGGTACATCTGGGTGTGCCGCCACGGCCAGCCCACCCGTGGGTGGGCGTGCAGAAGGGCCTGCATTTTCTTCTGGGATGACGCAACGACCAGCTTACCCGTGGGTGGGCGTGCAGAACTGTTAGCGTGTGCCTCTGGGTGTGCCGCCACGGCCGGCCCATTCGTGGGTGGGCGTGAAGAAGGGTTTGCGTTTGCCTCTGAGTGTGCCGCCACGGACAGCCCACCAGTGGGAGGGTGTGCAGAAGGCCCTGCGTTTGCCTCAGTGTGTGCAGCCACGGCCGGTCTACCCGTGGGTGGGCATGCAGAAGGGCCTGCGTTTGCCTTTGGGTGTGCCGCCACGGCCAGCCCACCCGTGGTGTAGGCGTGCAGAAGGAGCCTGCAGTTTCTTCTGAGTTGGCCTTAGCGACCAGCTTTCCCGTGGGTGGGCGTGCAGAACTGTTTGCGTTTGCCATTGGGTGTGCCGCCACGGCCGGCCCACCCGTGGGTGGGCGTGCAGAACTGTTTGCGTGTGCCTCTGGGTGTGCCGCCACGGCCGGCCCACCCGTGGGTGGGCGTGAAGAAGGGCCTGCGGTTGCCTCTGGGTGTGCCGCCACGGCCGGCCCACCAGTAAGTGGGTGTGCAGAAGGCCCTGCGGTTGCCTCTGGGTGTGCAGCAACGGCCGGCCTACCCGTGGGTGGGCGTGCAGAACTATTTGCGTGTGCCTCTGGGTGTGCCGCCACGGCCGGCCAACCCGTGGGTGGGCGTGCAGAAGGGTCTGCGGTTGCCTCTGTGTTGACGCAACGGCTGGCTCACCCGTGGGTGGGCGTGGAGAACTCTTTGTCTGTGCCTTTGGGTGTGCCGTTACGGCCGGCCCACCCGTCGGTGGGCGTGCAGAAGGGCCTGCGGTTGCCTCTGGGTGTGCCGCTACGGCCGGCCTACCCGTACGTGGGCGTGCAGAACTGTTTGCGTGTGCCTCTGGGTGTGCCGCCACGGCCGGCCCAACCCTGGGTGGGCGTGCAGAAGGGCCTGCGGTTGCCCCTGGTAGCGCCGCCACGGCGGGCCCACCCGTGGGTGGGCGTGCAGAAAGGCCTGCCTTTGCCTCTGAGTGTGCCGCCACGGCCGGCCCACCCGTTAGTGGGTGTGCAGAAGGCCCTGCGTTTGCCTCTGGGTGTGCAGCCACGGCCGGCCTCCCCGTGGGTGGGCGTGCAGAAGGGCCTGCGGTTACCTCTGGGTGTGCCGCCACGGCCAGCCCACCCGTGGGTGGGCGTGCAGAAGGGCCTGCAGTTTCTTCTGGGTTGACGCAACGACCAGCTTACCCGTGGGTGGGCGTGCAGAACTGTTTGCGTGTGCCTCTGGGTGTGCCGCCACGGCCGGCCCACCCGTGGGTGGGCGTGCAGAACTGTTTGTGTGTGCCTCTGGGTGTGCCGCCACGGCCGGCCCACCCGTGGCTGGGCGTGCAGTGGGGCCTGCGGTTGCTCCTGGGTGTGCCGCCACGGCCGGCCCACCCTTTGGTGGGTGTGCAGAAGGCCCTGCGCTTGCCTCTGTGTGTGCAGCCACGGCCGGCCTACCCGTGGGTGGGAGTGCAGAAGGGCCTGCGGGTACATCTGGGTGTGCCGCCACGGCCAGCCCACCCGTGGGTGGGCGTGCAGAAGGGCCTGCATTTTCTTCTGGGATGACGCAACGACCAGCTTACCCGTGGGTGGGCGTGCAGAAGGGCCTGCGGTTTCCTCTGGGTGTGCCGCCACGGCCGGCCCACCCGTGGGTGGGCGTGCAGAACTGTTTGGGTGTGCCTCTGGGTGTGCCGCCACGGCCGGCCCACCCGTGGGTGGGCGTGCAGAAGGGCCTGAGATTGCCCCGGGCTGTGCCGCCACGGTAGGCCCACCCGTGTGTGGGCGTGCAGAAGGGCCTGCGGTTGCCTCTGGGTGTGCCGCCACGGCCAGCCCACCCGTGGGTGGGCGTGCAGAAGAGCCTGCAGTTCCTTCTGGGTTGACGCAACGACCAGCTTTCCCGTGGGTGGGCGTGCAGAACTGTTTGCGTTTGCCATTGGGTGTGCCGCCACGGCCGGCCCACCCGTGGGTGGGCGTGCAGAACTGTTTGCGTGTGCCCCTGGGTGTGCCGCCACGGCCGGCCCACCCGTGGGTGGGCGTGCAGTAGGGCCTGCACTTTCCCCTGGGTGTGCCGCCACGGCCGGCCCACCCGTGGGTGGGTGTGCAGAAGGCCCTGCGTTTGCCTCTGGGTGTGCAGGCACGGCCGGCCTACCCGTGGGTGGGAGTGCTGAAGGGCCTGCGATTACCTCTGGGTGTGCCGCCACGGCCAGCCCACCCGTGGGTGAACGTGCAGAAGGGCCTGCAGTTTCTTCTGGGTTGACCCAACCAGCAGTTTACCCGTGGGTGGGCGTGCAGAAGGGCCTGCGTTTGCCTTTGGGTGTGCCGCCACGGCCGGCCCACCCGTGGTTGGGCGTGCAGAAGGGTTTGCGTTTGCCTCTGAGTGTGCCGCCACGGCCGGCCCACCCGTGGGTGGACGTGCAGAAGGGCCTGCGCTTGCTTCTGGGTTGACGCAACGACCAGCCCACCCGTAGGTGGGCGTGCAGAACTGTTTGCGTGTGCCTCTGGGTGTGCCGCCACGGCCGGCCCACCCGTGGGTGGGCGTGCACAACTGTTTGCGTGTGGCTCTGGGCGTGCCGCAACGGCCGGCCCACTCGTGGGTGGGCGTGCAGAACTGTTTGCGTGTGGCTCTGGGTGTGCCGCCACGGCCGGCCCACCCGTGAGTGGGCGTGCAGAAGGGCCTGCGTTTGCCTCTGGGTGTGCCGCCACGGCCAGCCCACCCGTGGGTGGGCGTGCAGAGGGGTTTGCGTTTGCCTCTGGTTGTGCCGCCACGGCCGGCCCACCCGTGGGTGGGCGTGCAGAAGGGTTTGCGTTTGCCTCTGAGTGTGCCGCCACGGCCGGCCTACCCGTGGGAGGGCGTGCAGAAGGGCCTGCGGTTTCCTCTGGGTTGACGCAACGACCAACCCACCCGTAGGTGGGCGTGCAGAATTGTTTGCGTGTGCCTCTGGGCGTGCCGCCACGGCCGGCCCACCCGTGGGTGGGCGTGAAGAAAAGCCTGCAGTTGCCTCTGGGTTTGCCGCCACGGCCGGCCCACCCGTGGGTGGGCGTGAAGAAGGCCCTGCGGTTGCCTCTGGGTGTGCAGCAACGGCCGGCCTACCCGTGGGGGGCGTGCAGAACTATTTACGTGTGCCCCTAAGTGTGCCGCCACGGCAGGCCCACCCGTAGGTGGGCGAACAGAAGGGCCTGCGGTTGCCCCTGGGTGTGCCGCCACGGCCGGCCCACCTGTGGGTGGGCGGGCAGAAGGGCCTTCGGTTACCTCTGGGTTGACGCAACGACCAGCCCTCCCGTAGGTGGGCGTGCAGAACTGTTTGCGTTTGCCTCTGGGTGTGCCGCCACGGCCGGCCCACCCGTGGGTGGGCGTGCAGAACTGTTTGCGGGTAGCTCTGGGTGTGCCGCCACGGCCGGCCCACCCGTGGGTGGGCGTGCAGAAGGCCCTGCGGTTGCCTCTGGGTGTGCCGCTACGCCCGGCCCACCCGTGGGTGGGCGTGCAGAACTGTTTGCGTGTGCCTCTGGAGGTGCCGCCACGGCTGGCCTACCCGTGGGTGGGCATGCAGAAGTGCCTGCGTTTGCTCCTGGTTGTGCCGCCACGGCCGGCCCACGCGTTGGTGGGCGTGCAGTAGGGCCTGCATTTTCCCCTGGGTGTGCCGCCACGGCCGGCCCACCCGTGGGTGGGTGTGCAGAATACCCTGCGGTTGCCTGTGGGTGTGCAGCCACGGCCGGCCTACCCGTGGGTGGGAGTGTAGAAAGGCCTGCGATTACCTCTGGGTGTGCCGCCACGGCCAGCCCACCCGTGGGTGGGCGTGCAGTAGGGCCTGCAGTTTCTTCTGGGTTGACGCAACGACCACCTTACCCGTGGGTGGGCGTGCAGAACCGTTTCCGTGTGCCTCTGGGAGTGCCGCCACGGCCGGCAGACCCGTGGGTGTGCGTGCAGAACTGTTTGCGTTTGCCTCTGGGTGTGCCGCCACGGCCGGCCCAGCCGTGGGTGGGCGTGCAGAACGGCTTGCTTTTCCCCCTGGGTGTGCCGCCACGGCCGGCCCAAAGGTGGGTGGGCGTGCAGAAGGGCCTGCGGTTTCCTCTGGGTGTGTTGCCACGGCCGGCTCATCAGTGGGTGGGCGTGCAGAAGGGCCTGCGGTTGCCTCTGGCTGTGTTGCTACGGCCGGCCCACCTGTGTGTGGGCGTGCATAAGGGCCTGCAGTGTCTTGTGGGTTGGCCTTAGCGACCAGCTTTCCGTGGGTGGGGCGTGCAGAACTGTTAGCGTGTGCCTCTGGGTGTGCCGCCACGGCCGGCCTACCCGTGGGTGGGCATGCAGAAGGGCCTGCGATTACCTCTGGATGTGCCGCTACGGCCAGCCCACCCGTGGGTGGGGCGTGCATAAGGAAGCCTGCAGTGTCTTGTGGGTTGGCCTTGGCGACCAGCTTTCCGTGGGTGGGCGTGCAGAACTGTTTGCGTTTGCCATTGGGTGTGCCGCCACGGCCGGCCTACCCGTGGGTGGGCATGCAGAAGGGCCTGCATTTTCTTCTGGGTTGACGCAACGACCAGCTTACCCGTGGGTGGGCGTGCAGAACTGTTAGCGTGTGCCTCTGGGTGTGCCGCCACGGCCGGCCTACCCGTGGGTGGGCATGCAGAAGGGCCTGCGATTACCTCTGGATGTGCCGCCACGGCCAGCCCACCCGTGGGTGGGCGTGCATAAGGGCCTGCAGTGTCTTGTGGGTTGACGCAACGACCAGCTTTCCCGTGGGTGGGCGTGCAGAACTGTTTGCGTTTGCCATTGGGTGTGCCGCCACGGCCGGCCCACCCGTTGGTGGGCGTGCAGAAGGGCCTGCATTTTCCCCTGGGTGTGCCCCCACGGTCGGCCCACCCGTGGGTGGGTGTGCAGAAGGCCCTGCGGTAGCCTCTGGGTGTGCAGCCACGGCCGGCCTACCCGTTGGTGGGCGTCCAGAAGGGTTTGCGTTTGCCTCTGATTGTGCCGGCACAGCCGGCCCTCCCGTGGGTGGGCGTGCAGAAGGGCCTGCGGTTTCCTCAGGGTTGACGCAACGACCAACCCACCCGTGGGTGCGCGTGCAGAACTGTTTGCATGTGGCTATGGGTGTGCCGCCACAGCCCGCTCACCACTTTGTGGGCGTGCAGAAGGGCCTGCGATTGCCCCTGGGTGTGCAGCTACGGCCGGCCCACCCGTGGGTGGGCGTGGAGAAGTGCCGGCGTTTGCTTCTGGGTGTGCCGCCACGGCCGGCCAACCCGTGGGTGGGCGTGCAGAAGGGTCTGCGTTTGCCTCTGGGTTTACGCAACGGCAGGCTCACCCGTGGGTGGGCGCTGAGAACTATTTGCCTGTGCCCCTGGGTGTGTCGTTACGGCCGGCCCACCAGTGGTTTGGCGTGCAGAAAGGCCTGCGGTTGCCTCTGGGTTGACGCAACGACCAGCCCACCCGTAGGTGTGCGTGTAGAATTGTTTGCGTGTGCCTCTGGGTGTGCCGCAACCGTCGGCCCACCCGTGGGTGGGCGTGCAGAACTGTTTGCGTGTGGCTCTGGGTGTGCCGCCACGGCCGGCCCACCCGTGGGCGGGCGTGCAGAAGGCCCTGCGGTTGCCTCTGGGTGTGCCGCTACGGCCAGCCAACCGTGGGTGGGCGTGCAGAACTGTTTGCGTGTGCCTCTGGGTGTGCCGCCACGGCCGGCCCACCCCTGGGTGGGCGTGCAGAAGGGACTGCGGTTGCCCCTGGTTGTTCCGCCACGGCGGGCCCACCCGTGGGTGGGCGTGCAGAAAACGTCTCGCGGTTGCCTCTGGGTGTGCAGCCATGGCCGGTTTACCCGTGAGTGCGCGTGCAGGACTGTTTGCATGTGGCTATGGGTGTGCCGCCACAGCCCGCTCACCTCTTTGTCTGCGTGCAGAAGGGCCTGCGGTTGCCCCTGGGTGTGCCGCCACGGCCGGCCCACCTGTGGGTGGGCGGGCAGAAGGGCCTTCGGTTACCTCTGGGTTGACGCAACGACCAGCCCTCCCGTAGGTGGGCGTGCAGAACTGTTTGCGTTTGCCTCTGGGTGTGCCACGACGGGCCGGCCCACCCGTGGGTGGGCGTGCAGAACTGTTTGCGGGTAGCTCTGGGTGTGCCTCGCCACGGCCGGCCCACCCGTGGGTAGGGCGTGCAGAAGGCCCTGCGGTTGCCTCTGGGTGTGCCGCTACTCGCCCGACCCACCCGTGGGTGGGCGTGCAGAACTGTTTGCGTGTGCCTCTGGATGTGCCGCCACGGCTGGCCTACCCGTGGGTGGGCATGCAGAAGTGCCTGCGTTTGCTCCTGGTTGTGCCGCCACGGCCGGCCCACGCGTTGGTGGGCGTGCAGTAGGGCCTGCATTTTCCCCTGGGTGTGCCGCCACGGCCGGCCCACCCGTGGGTGGGTGTGCAGAATACCCTGCGGTTGCCTGTGGGTGTGCAGCCACGGCCGGCCTACCCGTGGGTGGGAGTGTAGAAAGGCCTGCGATTACCTCTGGGTGTGCCGCCACGGCCAGCCCACCCGTGGGTGGGCGTGCAGTAGGGCCTGCAGTTTCTTCTGGGTTGACGCAACGACCACCTTACCCGTGGGTGGGCGTGCAGAACCGTTTCCGTGTGCCTCTGGGAGTGCCGCCACGGCCGGCCGACCCGTGGGTGTGCGTGCAGAACTGTTTGCGTTTGCCTCTGGGTGTGCCGCCACGGCCGGCCCAGCCGTGGGTGGGGCGTGCAGAACGGCTTGCTTTTCCCCCTGGGTGTGCCGCCACGGCCGGCCCAAAGGTGGGTGGGCGGAAGAAGGGCCTGCGGTTTCCTCTGGGTGTGTTGCCACGGCCGGCTCATCAGTGGGTGGGCGTGCAGAAGGGCCTGCGGTTGCCTCTGGCTGTGTTGCTACGGCCGGCCCACCTGTGTGTGGGCGTGCATAAGGGCCTGCAGTGTCTTGTGGGTTGACGCAACGACCAGCTTTCCCGTGGGTGGGCGTGCAGAACTGTTAGCGTGTGCTCTGGGTGTGCCGCCACGGCCGGCCTACCGTGGGTGGGCATGCAGAAGGGCCTCGCGATTACCTCTGGATGTGCCGCCCGCGGCCAGCCCACCCGTGGGTGGGCGTGCATAAGGGCCTGCAGTGTCTTGTGGGTTGACGCAACGACCAGCTTTCCCGTGGGTGGGCGTGCAGAACTGTTTGCGTTTGCCATTGGGTGTGCCGCCACGGCCGGCCTACCCGTGGGTGGGCATGCAGAAGGGCCTGCATTTTCTTCTGGGTTGACGCAACGACCAGCTTACCCGTGGGTGGGCGTGCAGAACTGTTAGCGTGTGCCTCTGGGTGTGCCGCCACGGCCGGCCTACCCGTGGGTGGGCATGCAGAAGGGCCTGCGATTACCTCTGGATGTGCCGCCACGGCCAGCCCACCCGTGGGTGGGCGTGCATAAGGGCCTGCAGTGTCTTGTGGGTTGACGCAGCGACCAGCTTTCCCGTGGGTGGGCGTGCAGAACTGTTTGCGTTTGCCATTGGGTGTGCGCCGCGGCCGGCCCACCGTGGGTGGCGTGCAGAACTGTTTGCGTGTGCCTCTGGGTGACTGCCATACGGCCGGCCCACCGTTGGTGGGCGTGCAGAAGGGCCTGCATTTTCCCCTGGGTGTGCCCCCACGGTCGGCCCACCCGTGGGTGGGTGTGCAGAAGGCCCTGCGGTAGCCTCTGGGTGTGCAGCCACGGCCGGCCTACCCGTTGGTGGGCGTGCAGAAGGGTTTGCGTTTGCCTCTGATTGTGCCGGCACAGCCGGCCCTCCCGTGGGTGGGCGTGCAGAAGGGCCTGCGCGGTTTCCCTCAGGGTTGACGCGAACGACCAACCCACCCTGCGGGGTAGCAGCGTGCAGAACTGTTTGCATGTGGCTATGGGTGTGCCGCCACAGACCGCTCACCACTTTGTGGGCGTGCAGAAGGGCCTCGCGATTGCCCCTGGGTGTGCAGCCTACGGCCGGCCCACCCGTGGGTGGGCGTGGAGAAGTGCCGGCGTTTGCTTCTGGGTGTGCCGCCACGGCCGGCCAACCCGTGGGTGGGCGTGCAGAAGGGTCTGCGTTTGCCTCTGGGTTTACGCAACGGCAGGCTCACCCGTGGGTGGGCGCTGAGAACTATTTGCCTGTGCCCCTGGGTGTGTCGTTACGGCCGGCCCACCAGTGGTTTGGCGTGCAGAAAGGCCTGCGGTTGCCTCTGGGTTGACGCAACGACCAGCCCACCCGTAGGTGTGCGTGTAGAATTGTTTGCGTGTGCCTCTGGGTGTGCCGCAACCGTCGGCCCACCCGTGGGTGGGCGTGCAGAACTGTTTGCGTGTGGCTCTGGGTGTGCCGCCACGGCCGGCCCACCCGTGGGTGGGCGTGCAGAAGGCCCTGCGGTTGCCTCTGGGTGTGCCGCTACGGCCAGCCAACCGTGGGTGGGCGTGCAGAACTGTTTGCGTGTGCCTCTGGGTGTGCCGCCACGGCCGGCCCACCCCTGGGTGGGCGTGCAGAAGGGACTGCGGTTGCCCCTGGTTGTTCCGCCACGGCGGGCCCACCCGTGGGTGGGCGTGCAGAAGGCCCTGCGGTTGCCTCTGGGTGTGCAGCCATGGCCGGTTTACCCGTGGGTGCGCGTGCAGGACTGTTTGCATGTGGCTATGGGTGTGCCGCCACAGCCCGCTCACCTCTTTGTCTGCGTGCAGAAGGGCCTGCGGTTGCCCCTGGGTGTGCCGCCACGGCCGGCCACCGCGTGGGTGGGCGTGCAGAAGGGTCTGCGGTTGCCTCTGGGTTTACGCAACAGCAGGCTCACCCGTGGGTGGGCGTGGAGAACTATTTGCCTGTGCCCCTGGGTGTGCCGTTACGGGCGGCCCACTTGTGGGTGGGCGTGCAGAAGGGCCTGCGGTTGCCCCTGGGTGAGCCGCTACGGCCGGCCCACCCGTGGGTGGGCGTGCAGAAGGGCCTGCGGTTGCCTCTGGGTTGACGCAACGACCAACCCACCCGTAGGTGGGCGTGCAGAACTGTTTGCGTGTGCCTTTGGGTGTGCAGCCACGGCCGGCCCACCCGTGGGTGGGCGTGCAGAAGGGCCTGCGGTTGCCTCTGGGTGTGCCGCCACGGCCGGCCCACCGGTGGGTGGCGTGCAGAAGGGCCTGCGGTTGCCTCTGGGTGTGCCGCCACGGCCGGCCCACCCGTGGGTGGGCGTGCAGAAGGCCCTGCGTTTGCCTCTGGGTGTGCAGCCATGGCCGGTTTACCCGTGGGTGCGTGTGCAGAACTGTTTGCATGTGGCTATGGGTGTGCCGCCACAGCCCGCTCACCTCTTTGTGGGCGTGGAGAAGGGCCAGCGTTTGCCCCTGGGTGTGCCGCCACGGCCGGCCAACCCGTGGGTGGGCGTGCAGAAGGGTCTGCGGTTGCCTCTGGGTTTACGCAACGGCAGGCTCACCCGTGGGTGGGCGTGGAGAACTATTTGCCTGTGCCCCTGGGTGTGCCGTTACGGCCGGCCCACCCGTGGGTGGGCGTGCAGAAGGGCCTGCGGTTGCCTTTGGGTGAGCCGCCACGGCCGGCCCACCCGTGGGTGGGCGTGCAGAAGGGCCTGCGGTTGCCTCTGGGTTGACGCAACGACCAGCCCACCCGTAGGTGGGCGTGTAGAACTGTTTGCGTGTGCCTCTGGGTGTGCCGCAACGGTCGGCCCACCCGTGGTTGGGCGTGCAGAACTGTTTGCGTGTGGCTCTGGGTGTGCCGCCACGGCCGGCCCCCCCGTGGGTGGGGCGTGCAGAAGGCCCTGCGGTTGCCTCTGGGTGTGCCGCTACGGCCGGCCAACCGTGGGTGGGCGTGCAGAACTGTTTGCATGTGCCTCTGGGTGTGCCGCCACGGCCGGCCCACCCCTGGGTGGGCGTGCAGAAGGGCCTGCAGTTTCTATTGGGTTGATGCAATGACCAGCTTACCCGTGGGTGGGCGTGCAGAACTGTTTGCGTGTGCCACTATGTGTGCCGCCAAGGCCGGCCCACCCGTGGGTGGGCGTGCAGAACTGTTTGCGTGTGCCTCTGGGTGTGCCGCCACGGCCGGCCCACCCGTGGGTAGGCGTGCAGTGGGGCCTGCGGTTGCTCCTGGGTGTGCCGCCACGGCCGGCCCACGTGTTGGTGGGTGTGCAGAAGGCCCTGCGGTTGCCTCTGGGCGTGCAGCCACGGCCGGCATACTTGTGGGTGGGAGTGCAGAAGGGCCTGCTGGTACATCTGGGTGTGCCGCCACGGCCGGCCCACCCGTGGGTGGGCGTGCAGAAGGGCCTGATGTTGCCCCGGGGTGTGCCGCCACCGCCAGCCCACCCGTGTGTGGGCGTGCAGAAGGGCCTGCAGTTGCCTCTGGGTGTGCGCCACGGCCGGCCCACCCGTGGGTGGGCGTGCAGAAGGGCCTGCAGTTGCCTCTGGGTGTGCCGCCACGGCCGGCCCACCCGTGGGTGGGCGTGCAGAAGGGTTTGCGTTTGCCTCTGAGTGTGCCGCCACGGCCGGCCCACCCGTGGGTGGGCGTGCAGAAGGGTTTGCGTTTGCCTCTGAGTGTGCCGCCACGGCCGGCCTACCCGTGGGTGGGCGTGCAGAAGGGTTTGCGTTTGCCTCTGAGTGTGCCGCCACGGCCGACCCACCCGTGGGTGGCCGTGCAGAAGGGTTTGCGTTTGCCTCTGAGTGTGCCGCCACGGCCGGCCCACCCGTTGGTGCGGTGTGCAGAAGGCCCTGCGGTTGCCTCTGGGTGTGCCGCCACGGCCGGCCCACCCCTGGGTGGGCGTGCAGAAGTATTTGCGTGTGCCTCTGGGTGTGCCGCCACGGTCGGCCCTACCCGTGGGTGGGCGTGCAGAAGGGCCTGCGGTTGCCCCTGGGTCTGCCGCCATGGTCGGCCAACCTGTGGGTGGGCGTGCAGAAGGCCCTGCGTTTGCCTATGGGTGTGCCGCCACGGCCGGCCCACCCGTTGTTGGGTGTGCAGAAGGCCCTGCGGTTGCCTCTGGGTGTGCAGCCCCAGCCGGCCTACCCGTGGGTGGGAGTGCAGAAGGGCCTGGGTTTACCTCTGGGTGTGCCGCCACCGCCAGCCCACCCGTGGTTGGGCGTGCAGAAGGGCCTGCAGTTTCTTCTGGGTTGACGAAACGACCAGCTTACCCGTGGGTGGGCGTGCAGAACTGTTTGCGTGTGCCTCTGGGTGTGCCGCCACGGCCGGCCCACCCGTGGGTGGGCGTGCAGAACTGATTGCGTGTGCCCCTGGGTGTGCCGCCACGGACGGCCCACCCGTGGGTGGGCGTGCAGAAGGGCCTGAGGTTCCCCCTGGCTGTGCCGCCACGATAGGCCCACCCGTGTGTGGGCGTGCAGAAGGGCCTGCGTTTGCCTCTGGGTGTGCCGCCACGGCCGGCCCACCCGTGGGTGAGCGTGCAGAAGTGTTTGCGTTTGCCTCTGAGTGTGCCGCCACGGCCGGCCCACCGGTGGGTGGGCGTGCAGAAGGGTTTGCGTTTGCCTCTGAGTGTGCCGCCACGGCCGGCCCACCGTTGGTGGGTGTGCAGAAGGCCCTGCGGTTGCCTCTGGGTGTGCAGCCACGGCCGGCCCACCCGTGGTTGGCGTGCAGAAGGGCCTGCAGTTTCTTCTGGGTTGACGCAACGACCAGCTTTCCCGTGGGTGGGCGTGCAGAACTGTTTGCGTGTGCCTCTGGGTGTGCCGCCACGGCCGGCCCACCCGTGGGTGGGCGTGCAGTAGGGCCTGCGTTTGCCCCTGGGTGTGCCGCCACAGCCGGCCCACCCGTTGGTGGGTGTGCAGAAGGGCCTGCGGTTACATCTGGGTGTGGCGCCACGGCCAGCACACCCGTGGGTGGGCGTGCAGAAGGGCCTGCAGTTTCTTCAGTGTTGACGCAACGACCAGCTTACCCGTGGGTGGGCGTGAAGCACTGTTTGCGTGTGCCTCTGGGTGTGCCGCCACGGCCGGCCCACCCGTGGGTGGGCGTGCAGAACTGTTTGGGTGTGGCTCTGGGTGCGCCGCCTCGGCCGGCCCACCCGTGGGTGGGGGTGCAGAAGGGCCTGAGGTTCCCCCTGGCTGTGCCGCCTCGGTAGGCCCACCCGTGTGTGGGCGTGCAGAAGGGCCTGCGTTTGCCTCTGGGTGTGCCGCCACGGCCGGCCCACCCGTGGGTGGGCGTGCAGAAGGGTTTGCGTTTGCCTCTGAGTGTGCCGCCACCGCCGACCCACCCGTGGGTGGGCGTGCAGAAGGGTTTGCGTTTGCCTCTGGGTGTGCCGCCACGGCCGGCCTACCCGTGGTTGGGCATGCAGAAGGGCCTGCGTTTACCTCTGGGTGTGCCGCCACGGCGAGCCCACCCGTGGGTGGGCGTGCAGAAGAACCTGCAGTTTCTTCTGGGTTGACGCAACGACCAGCTTTCCCGTGGGTCGGCGTGCAGAACTGTTTGCGTGTGCCTCTGGGTGTGCCGCCACGGCCGGCCCACCCGCGGTGGACGTGCAGTAGGGCCTGCATTTTCTCCTGGGTGTGCCACGACGGCCGCCCACCCGTTGGTGGGTGTGCAGAAGGCCCTGGCGGTTGCCTTCTGCGTGCAGCCCCGACCGGCATACCCGCGGTTGGGCGTGCAGAAGGGCCTGCGTTTGCCTCTGGGTGTGCCGCCACGGCCCGGGCCCACCCGCGGGCAAGCGTGCACAACTGTTCGCTACGTTTGGCTCTGGGTGTGCCCGCGAACGGACGGCCCACCCGTGGGTGGCGTGCACAACTGTTTACGCGTGTGGCTCTTGGGTGTGCCGCTGACGGGCCGGCCCACCCGTGGGTGGGCGTGCAGAAGGCCTCGCGGTTGCCTCTGGGTGTGCCGCCGACGGGCCCGGCCCACCCGTGGGTGGGGCGGCAGAAGGGTTTGCGTTTGCCTCTGAGTGTGCCGCTGACGCCGGCCCACCCGCGGGTGGGCGTGCAGAAGGGTTTGCGCTTTGCCTCTGAGTGTGCCGCCACGGCCGGCCTACCCGTGGGTGGGCGTGCAGAAGTGTTTGCGTTTGCCTCTGAGTGTGCCGCCACGGCCGGCCCACCCCTGGGTGGGCGTGCAGAAGGATTTGCGTGTGCCTCTGGGTGTGCCGCCACGGTCGGCCCTACTGTGGGTGGGCGTGCAGAAGGGCCTGCGGTTGCCTCTGGGTGTGTTGCCACGACCGGCTCATCAGTGGGTAAAAGTGCAGAAGGGCCTGCGGTTGCCTCTGGGTGTGCCGCCACGGCCGGCCCACACCTTGCGTTGCTGAGCAGAAGGCCCTGCGGTTGCCTCTGGGTGTGCAGCCCGGCCCGGCCTACCCGTGGGTGGGAGTGCAGAAGGGCCCGCGTTTACCTCTGGGTGTGCCGCCACGCCAGCCCACCCGTGGGTGGGGCGTGCAGAAGGGCCTGCAGTTTCTACTGGGTTGACGCGAACGACCAGCTTACCCGTGGGTGGGGTCGTGCAGAATTGTTTGCGGCGTGTGCCTCTGGGTGTCGCCATGCGCCGGCCCACCCGTGGGTGAGCGTGCAGAAGGGTTCGCGTTTGCCTCTGAGTGCCGCCACGGCCGGCCTACCCGTGGAGTGATGCAGAAGGAGCCTCGCGGTTTCCTCTGGGTTGACGCGAACGACCAACCCAATCGTGAGGTGGGAGTGCAGAACTGTTTGCGTGTGCCTCTGGGTGTGCCGCTACGGCCGGCCCACCAGTTGGTGGGCGTGCAGAAGGGCCTGCGGTTGCCTCTGGGAGTGCCGCCACGGCCGGCCCACCCGTGGGTGGGCGTGAAGAAGGGCCTGCGGTTGCCTCTGGGTGTGCCGCCACGGCCAGCCCACCAGTGTGTGGGCGTGCAGAAGGCCCTGGGGTTGCCTCTGGGTGTGGAGCCACGACCGGCCTACCCGTGGTTGGAGTGCAGAAGGGCCTGCGGTTACATCTGGGTGTGCCGCCACGGCCAGCAGACCCGTGGGTGGGCGTGCAGAAGGGCCTGCATTTTCTTCAGGGTTGACGCAACGACCAGCTTACCCGTGGGTGGGCGTGCAGAACTGTTTGCGTGTGCCTCTGGGTGTGCCGCCGATGTCGCTCACCCGTGGGGTGGGCGGCAGAACTGATTTGCGCGTGTTCCTGGGTGTGCCACACCGGCCGGCCCACTCCCGCGGGTGGGCGTGCAGAAGGGGCCTGATGTTCTCCCTGGCTGTGTCGCACGCGAGCAGGCCCACCCGTGTGTGGGCGTGCAGAAGGGCCTGCGGTTGCCTCTGGGTGTGCCGCCACGGGCCGACCCACCCGTGGGTGAGCGTGCAGAAGTGTTTGGGTTTGCCTCTGAGTGTGTCGCCACGGGCCCGGCCCACCGCGGTGGGGTGGGGCGTGCAGAAGGGTTTGCGTTTGCCTCTGCGTGTGCCGCCACGGGCCGGCCCCCACCCGTTGGTGGGTGTGCAGAAGGCCTAAGCGGTTGCCTCTGGGTGTGCAGCCACGGCGGCCTACCCGTGGGTGGGCATGCAGAAGGGCCTGCGTTTACCTCTGGGTGTGCACAAGACGGCCGGCCCACCCGTGGGTGGCGTGCAGAAGGGCCTGCAGTTTCTTCTGGGTTGATGCAGCGACCAGCTTTCCCGTGGGTCGAAGTGCAGAACTGTTTGCGTGTGCTTCTGGGTGTGCCGCCCGCGGCCGCCCACCCGTGGGTGGGCGTGCAGTATGGCTCCGCGGTTTGCCTCTGGGCCCTGCAGCCCCAGCGGGCCTACCTGTGGTTGGGGCTGCAGAAGGGCCTGCGTTTGCCTCTGGGTGCCACACGGCCGGTCGTGGGTGGGCGTGAAGAAGGGTACCGCGTTTGCCTCTAAGTGTGCCGCTCACGGCCGGCCCACCAGTGGGTGGGCTGCAGAAGGAGCCCTGGGGTTGCCTCTGGGTGTGGAGCCACAGCCGGTGTAAATTGCCGTGGTTGGAGTGCAGAAGGGCCCTGCGGTTACCTCTGGGTGTGCGCTTCACGGCCAGCACACCCGTGGGTGGGCGTGCAGAAGGGCCTGCAGTTTCTTCAGGGTTGACCTAGCGACCACAGCTTACCCGTGGGTGGGCGTGCAGAACTGTTTATAAGTATGTGCCTCTGGGTGTGCGTACGGCCGGCTCCCACCCGCGGGTGGTGATGCAGAACTGTTTGGCGTGTGGCTCTGGGTGTGCATGACGGCCGGCCCACCAGTGGGTGGGGCGCAGAAGGCCCTCGCGGTTGCCTCTGGGTGTGCAGCTTAACGGGCGGCCCACCCGTGGGTGGGCGTGCAGAACTGTTTGCATGTGGCTTTTGGGTGTGCCGCTACGCCGGGCTCACCCGTGGGTGGGCTGTGCAGAAGGGCCTGAGGTTCCCCTGGCTCTGCCGCCGACGCGCCGCCCGCCACCCGCGGTGGGCGCGCAGAAGGCCTACGCTTGCTCTCTGGGTGTGTGCCACGGCCGGCCGACCCGTGGCTGAGTGTGCAGAAGTGTTTCGCGCGCACTCTGAGTGTGAAGCGCCACGGCCGGCCCAACGGTGGTGCATGGCGGCAGAAAGGTTCTGCGCTGTGCCTTCTTGAGTGTGCCACTACGGCCGGCCCACCCGTTGGTGGGTGTGCAGAAGGCCCTGAGGTTGCCTCTAGGTGTGCAGCCACGGCCGCCTACCCGTGGGTGGGCATGCAGAAGGGCCTGCGTTTACCTTCTGGGTGTCGCCACGCTGGCTCACCCGCGGGTGGGCGCAAAAGGGCCTGCAGTTTCTTCTGGCTGACGAACGACCAGCTTTCAGCACGGGTCATGCGGCAGAACTGTTTGTGGTGCTCTCTGGGTAAGCCGCGCACCGGGCCGGCCCACACCGTGGGTGGGTGTGCAGAAGGCCCTGCGTTTGCCTTCTGGGTGTGCCGCCACGGCCGCCCATACCGCAGTAGCCAGCGCACAACCGTTTGTGTGGCTCTGGGTGTGCCGCGAACGGGCCGGCTCCACGCTGCGTGAGGCGTGCACAACTCTTTATCGTAGCTCTGGGTGTGCCGCCAGCCGGCCCACCCGTGGGTGGGCGTGCAGAAGGGGCCTGCGGTTGCCTCTGTGTGTGCCGCCTGACGCCGCCCACCCGTTGGTGCAGTGCAGAAGGGTTTGCGCTGCTCTGAATGTGCCAAGACGGCCGCCCACACGCGGTAGGGCGCAGAAGGGCCTGGCGCTTTCCTCTGGGTTGACGCAGCGACCAACCCAATCGTAGGTGGGCGTGCAGAACTGTTTGCGTGTGCCTCTGGGTGGCACCACAGCCGCCCACCCGTTGGGGGCGTGCAGGAAGGGCCTTCGGTTGTCTCTGTGTGTGCCGCCACGGCCCGGCCCACCCGCTGGGGGCGTGCAGAAGGGTTTGCGCTTTTGCCTCTGAGTGTGCCGCTACGGCCGGCCCACCCGCGGGTGAGCGTGCAGAAGGGTTTGCGCTTTGCCTCTGAGTGTGCCGCCGACGGCCGGCCCACCCCGTGGGTGGGCGTGAAGAAGAAGCCTCCGCGTTGCCCCTGGGTAATCCGCCACAACCGGCCTACCTGTGGGTGGACGCGCAGAAGGGCCTGCAGTTTCTTC
>JAPFBE010000560.1:0-41261 GCA_034336665.1 Luscinia megarhynchos
CACCACACCTGAGACCAGCACTGGCCCTGGGACCACTCTGAGCCCTGGGACAGACTCTGTGACAATTTGGACCAGCACAGCCACCCCTGGGACCACCAGCCCTGGACTGACCACGGAGACCACCAGCCCCAGCCCTGGGACCACCGTGAGCCCTGGGACAGACTCTGTGACAATTTGGACCAGCACAGCCACCCCTGGGAGCACCAGCAGTGCCCTGGCCACCACGACAACCCCTGAGACCCCCACCCCTGGAATCAGCAGCACCCCTGGGACCACCACTGGCCCTGGGGTCTCTCCTGCCAGCCCTGGGACCACCATCAGTGCTCTGAGCACCGCAGCCTCGGGGACCACCAGCCCTGAACTGACCACTGAGACCCCCAGCCCCAGTGCTGGGGCCACCTACACGACCCCTGGGACCCCAGCACAGCCCCTGGGACCCCTAGCACAGCCCTGGGACCCCCAGCACTGCCCCTGGGACCCCCAGCACAGCCCCAGGGACCCCCAGCACCTTCAGGGACCCCAGCACAGCCTCAGGGACCCCCAGCACCTCCCTCTAGGGACCCCCAGCACCGCCTAGGGACCCCCAGCACCGCCCCTGGGACCCCCAGCACAACCCCAGGGACCCCTAGCACCGCCCCAGGGACCCCCAGCACAGCCCCTGGGACCCCCAGCACCGCCCCTGGGACCCCCAGCACAGCCCCAGGGACCCCTAGCACCGCCCCTGGGACCCCCCAGCACCGCCTCTGGGACCCCCCAGCACCGCTCTGGGACCCCCAGCACAACCCCCAGGGACCCCTAGCATCACTTCAGGGACCCCCCAGCACCTCCCAGGGACCCCCAGCACCTCCCCCAGGGACCCCCAGCACCGCCCCTGGGACCCCCCAGCACAGCCCCCTGGGACCCCCAGCAGCTCCCAGGGACCCCCAGCACTGCCTCTGGGACCCCCTAGCACAGCCCCTGGGACCCCCAGCACCTCCCCCCAGGGACCCCCAGCACAGCCCCCTGGGACCCCCTAGCACAGCCCCCTGGGACCCCCAGCACCGCCCCTGGGACCCCCCAGCACAGCCTCTGGGACCCCCAGCACAACCCCCTGGGACCCCCAGCAACGCCTCTGGGACCCCCAGCACGCCCCAGGGACCCCCAGCATCAGCCCCTGGGACCCCCAGCACAGCCCCTGGGACCCCCAGCAACGCCCCTGGGACCCCTTAGCACCGCCTAGGGACCCCCCTAGCACTCTCCCCTGGGACCCCCAGCACCGCCCCAGGGACCCCCAGCACTGCCCTGGGACCGCTAGCACCGCCCTCTGGGACCCCCAGCACCGCCCCAGGGAACCCCAGCACCGCCCCCAGGGACCCCCTAGCACCGCCCTCAGGGACCCCCAGCACGCTCTGGGACTCCCCAGCACTCCCCCTGGGACCCTAGCACAGCCCCTGGGACCCCCAGCACGGCCCCCAGGGACCCCCAGCACCGCCCCTGGGACCCCCAGCACCTCCCCAGGGACCCCCAGCACCGCCCCTGGGACCGCCAGCACCGCCTCTGGGACCGGGCTAGCACGCCCCCTGGGACCCCCCAGCACCTCCCCAGGGACCCCCAGCACCGCCCCCTGGGACCCCCCAGCACTCTCAGGGACCCCCTAGCACTGCCCCAGGGACCCCCAGCACAGCCCCTGGGACCCCCAGCACAGCCCCTGGGACCCCCAGCACCGCCCCAGGGACCCCCAGCACCGCCAAGAGGGACCACCTCAGCAGTGCTGGGACCACCACGACCATTCCCGAGACCCCCACCCCTGCAATCAGAACCACACCTGGGACCACCAGGAGCCCTGGGACAGACTCTGTGACCCCTTGGACCAGCACTGGCCCTGGGACCACCAGCCCTGAGACCACCAGCATCTCAGAGACAGCTACAACCCCTGGGACCACCAGCACAAGTCCTGGGACCACCAGCAGTAATTTGACCACCACAATCTCTGGGACCACCAGCCCTGAGTTCACCACAGCCCCCGGGACCACCAGCAGTGCACTGGTCACCCCTGAGACCCCCACCCCTGGAATCAGCAGCACCCCTTGGACCACCATCATCCCTGTGACCAGCACTGGCCCTGGGACCAGCAGCTCCCTCAGGGACCACCAGCCCCAGCCCTGGGAGCACCAGCCCTGAACTGACCACTGAGACCCCCAGCCCCCAGTGCTGGGACCACCTACATGACCCTGGGACCCCTTAGCACCGCCCCTGGGACCCCCAGCACGCTCTTAGGGACCCCCAGCACGCCCCTGGGACCCCCTAGCACCAGCTCCTGGGACCCCCAGCACAGCCCCTGGGACCCCCAGCACCGCCCCTGGGACCCCCAGCACCTCCCAGGGACCCCCAGCACCGCCCCTGGGACCCCCCAGCACCAGCCCTGGGACCCCCAGCACAGCCCCAGGGACCTCCAGCACCGCCCCTGGGACCCCCAGCACAGCCCCTAGGGACCTCCAGCACGCCCCCTGGGGAACCCCAGCACAGCCCCTGGGACCCCCAGCACCGCCCCTGGGACCTCCAGCACTGCCCCTGGGAACCCCAGCACGCCCCTGGGACCCCCAGCACCGCCCCCCTGGGACCTCCAGCACAGCCCCTGGGACCCCCCAGCACAGCCCCAGAGACCCCCCAGCACGCCCCCTAGGGACCCCCTCAGCACCGCCCCTGGGACCCCCAGCACAGCCCCAGGGACCCCCAGCACAGCCCCTGGGACCCCCAGCACCGCCCCCAGAGACCCCCCAGCACCGCCCCCTGGGACCCCCCAGCTCAGGCCCTGGGACCCCCAGCACCGCCCCCAGGGACCCCCAGCACAGCCCCTGGGACCCCCAGCACAGCCCCAGGGACCCCCAGCACCTCCCACAGCGACCCCCAGCCCCACCCCTGGGACCCCCAGCACAGCCCCCAGGGACCCCCAGCACAGCCCCAGGGACCCCCAGCACCTCCCCTGGGACCCCCAGCACCGCCCCCAGGGACCCCCAGCACAGGCTCTGGGACCCCCAGCACAGCCCCAGGGACCCCCAGCTCAGGCCCTGGGACCCCCAGCACAGCCCCCAGGGACCCACAGCCCCTGCCTCTGGGGACCCCCTAGCACGGCCCCAGGGACTCCCCAGCACTGCCGCTGGGACCCCCCAGCACGGCCCCTGGGACCCCCAGCACCTCCCCCAGGGACCCCCAGCACGGCCCCAGGGACCCCCCAGCACGCCCCCAGGGACCCCCAGCACCTCCCCCTGGGACCCCTAGCACTTCCCTGGGACCCCCCAGCACAGCCCCTGGGACCCCCCAGCACCGCCTCTGGGACCCCCCAGCACCGCCCCTGGGACCCCCCAGCACAGCCCCAGGGACCCCCAGCACAGCCCCTGGGACCCCCAGCACAGCCCCTGGGACCCCCAGCACCGCCCCAGGGACCCCCAGCACCGCCCCCTGGGACCCCCCAGCACCGCCCCCAGGGACCCCCAGCACCGCCCCAGGGACCCCCCAGCACCGCCCCTGGGACCCCCAGCACAGCTCCTGGGACCCCCAGCACAGCCCCAGGGACCCCCCAGCACCGCCCCAGGGACCCCCAGCACCGCCCCCAGGGACCCCCAGCACCGCCCCTGGGACCCCCAGCACAGCTCCTGGGACCCCCAGCACAGCCCCTGGGACCCCCAGCACCGCCCCCAGGGACCCCCAGCACCGCCCCCAGAGACCCCCAGCACCGCCCCTGGGACCCCCCAGCACAGCCTCTGGGACCCCCCAGCACAGCCCCAGGGACCCCCAGCACCGCCCCCTGGGACCCCCAGCACCGCCCCAGGGACCCCCAGCACAGCCTCTGGGACCCCCAGCACGCCCCTGGGACCCCCCAGCACCTCCCCCAGGGACCCCCCAGCACCGCCCCAGGGACCCCCCAGCACGCCCCTGGGACCCCCAGCACCGCCCCTGGGACCCCCCAGCACCTCCCCCAGGGACCCCCCAGCACCGCCCCTGGGACCCCCAGCACCGCCCCAGGGACCCCCCAGCACCGCCCCTGGGACCCCCCCAGCACAGCCCCAGGGACCCCCCAGCACCGCCCCAGGGACCCCCAGCACCTCCCCAGGGACCCCCAGCTCAGGCCCTGGGACCCCCCAGCACCGCCGCTGAGACCCCCCAGCACCGCCCCCAGGGACCCCCAGCACAGCCCCTGGGACCCCCAGCACCGCCCCTGGGACCCCTTAGCACCGCCGCTGGGACCCCCAGCTCAGCCCTTGGGACCCCCAGCACCGCCCCAGGGACCCCCAGCACAGCCCCTGGGACCCCCAGCACAGCCCCTGGGACCCCCCAGCACAGCCCCCAGGGACCCCCAGCACCGCCCCAGGGACCCCCCAGCACCGCCCCTGGGACCACCAGCAAAACTCCAGGGACCCCCAGCACAGCCCCTGGGACCCCCAGCACAGCCCCCAGAGACCCCCCAGCACCGCCCCAGGGACCCCCAGCACCGCCCCTGGGACCCCCCAGCACTGCCCCAGGGACCCCCAGCACGCCCCTGGGACCCCCAGCACCGCCCCAGGGACCCCCAGCACAGCCCCTGGGACCCCCCAGCACCGCCTCTGGGACCCCCCAGCCCCACCCCCTGGGACCCCCAGCACCGCCCCTGGGACCAGCAGCTCCTCAGGGACCACCAGCCCCAGTCCTGGGACCACCAGCAGTGCTGGGACCACCACGACCATTCCCGAGACCCCCACCCCTGGAATCAGAACCACACCTGGGACCAGCCCCAGCCCTGGGACGTCCATGAGCCCTGGGACAGACTCTGTGACCCTTTGGACCACCAGCCCCACCCCTGGGACCACCCCCACCCACCTCTGAGTCCACCACCAGTGCGTGGGCAGCTTCAACCATCCCTGGGACCACCAGCAGTGCACTGACCACCCTTGGAATGAGCAGCACCCCTGAGACCCCCCACCAGCCCTGGGACAGACTCTGTGACCCCTTGGACCAGCACAGCCACCCCTGGGACCACCAGCCCTGAGACCACCAGCATCTCAGAGATAGCTACAACCCCTGGGACCACCAGCACAAGTCCTGGGACCACCAGCAGTAATTTGACCACCACAATCTCTGGGACCACCAGCCCTGAGTTCACCACAGCCCCGGGACCACCAGCAGTGCACTGATCACCCCTGAGACCCCCCACCCTGGAATCAGCAGCACCCCTGGGACCATCACTGGCACTGGGTCCACCACAACAATCCCTGGGACCACCAGCCCTGAATCCAGCACAGCCCCCGGGACCACCAGCCCCAGTGCTGGGACCACCAGCAGTGCTCTGCCCACCCTTGGAATGAGCAGCACCCCTGAGACCCCCACTGGCCCTGGGACCAGCACCGGCAGTTCTGGGACCACCAGTCCTGAGAGCACCACTCCCTCTGGGGCCTCCACGCCCACCCCTGAGACCCCCACCCCTGGAATGAGCAGCACCCCTGGGACCACGACTGGCCCTGGGACAGACTCTGTGACGCTTTGGACCACCACAACCATCCCTGGGACCACCACAATCTCTGGGACCACCAGCCCTGAATTCACCACAGCCCCTTGGACCACCAGCCCCAGTGCTGGGACCACCAGCAGTGCACTGCCCACCACGACCACCCCGAGACCCCCCACCAGCCCTGGGGCCACCACCACAACCCTCGAGAAATCCTCCACAGTCCCTGTGAGCACCGCTGGCCCTGGGACCACCCCCACCAGCCCTGGGGGCCACCCAGGCGATCCCGGGACCACCCTGAGCACCCCTGAGACCCCCACCCCTGGAATGAGCACCGCACCTGGGACCACCATCATCCCTGGGGCCAGCAGCTCCTCAGGGACCACCAGCCCCAGCCCTGGGAGCACCGTGAGCCCTGGGACAGACTCTGTGACCCTTTGGGCCACCACAGCCACCCCTGGGACCACCAGTCCTGAGACCAGCACTGCCTCTGGGACCACCCCACCCACCCCTGCGGCTGCCACCAGTGCGTGGGCACCCTCAACCATCCCTGGGACCACCAGCAGTGCTGGGACCACCACGACCACCCCTGAGACCCCCACCCCTGGAATCAGCACCGCACCTGGGACCCCCATCATCCCTGGGACCAGCACTGGCCCTGGGACCACCATCAGTGCTCTGACCTCCGCAGCCTCGGGGACCACCAGCCTTGAACTGACCACTGAGACCCCCAGCCCCAGTGCTGGGACCACCTACACGACCCCTGGGACCCCCAGCACAGCCCCCGGGACCACCAGCCCCAGTGCTGGGACCACCAGCAGCGCACTGACCTCCACGACCACCCCTGAGACCCCCCACCCTGGGATGAGCAGCACCCCTGGGACCACCACCACAATCCCTGGGACCACCAGCCCTGAATACAGCACAGCCCCTGGGACCACCACAACCAGTTCTGAGACCACCAGCAGTGCTCTGCCCACCACGACCTCCCCTGAGACCCCCACCCCTGGAATCAGCAGCACACCTGGGACCACCATAAGCTCTGGGACAGGCTCTGTGACCCTTTGGACCAGCACAAACATTTCTGGGACCACCAGCCCTGAGACCACCACTGCCTCTGGGACCACCACGCCCACCCCTGAGGCTGCCACCAGCACGAGGGCAACCTCAGCCATCCCTGGGACCGCCAGCAGTGCTGGGACCACCACAGTCTCGGGGACCAGCAGCCCTGAATACAGCACAGCCCCCGGGACCACCAGCCCCAGCCCTGGGACCACCAGCACAAGCCCTGGGGCCTCTCCTGCCAGCCCTGGGACCACCAGCCCTGAATTCACCACTGAGACCACCAGCCCCAGTCCTGGGACCACCAGCAGTGCACTGGCCACCACGACCACCCCTGAGACCCCCACTGGCCCTGGCACCAGCACAGCCCCTGGGACCACCAGTCCTGAGACCACCAGCATCTCAGAGACAGCTACAACCCCTGGGACCACCAGCACAGCCCCTGGGACCACCATCACTGCTCTGACCACCACAATCTCTGGGACCACCAGCCCTGAATTCACCCCTGAGACCCCCAGCCCCAGTGCTGAGACCACCATGAGCCCAGGGACCACCCCCACCAGTCCTGGGGCCACCTACACGACCCCTGGGACCACCACGACCATTCCCGAGACCCCCAGCCCTGGGAGCACCGCCGGCAGCCCTGGGACCACCGTGAGCCCTGGGACAGACTCTGTGACCCTTTGGACCAGCACAGCCACGCCTGGGACCACCATGAGCCCAGGGACCACCCCCACCAGTGCTGGGGCCACCTACACGACCCCTGGGACCACCCTGACCACTCCTGAGACCCCCACCCCAGGAATGAACAGCACACTTGAGACCACCACCATCATCCCTGTGACCACCACTGGCCCTGGGACCCCCAGCAGTGCTCTGAGCACCGCAGCCTCGGGGACCACCAGCCCCACCCCTGGGACCACCATGAGCCCAGGGACAGACTCTGTGACCCTTTGGGCCACCACAGCCACCCCTGGGACCACCCCACCCACCCCTGACGCTGCCACCACTACGTGGGCAACCTCCAGCATCTCTGGGACCACCAGCACCAGCCCTGGGGCCTCTCCTGCCACTCCTGGGACCACCAGCCCTGAATTCACCACGGAGACCACCAGCCCCAGTGCTGGTGCCACCAGGAGCCCTGGGACAGACTCTGTGACCCTTTGGACCAGCACAGCCACCCCTGGGACCACCAGCAGCCCTGGGACCACCATCAGTGCTCTGACCACCACAATCTCTGAGACCACCAGCCCTGAACTGACCACTGAGACCACCAGCACCCCCCCTTGGACCACCAACCCAGAATTCACCGTTGAGACCACCAGCCCCAGTGCTGGGGCCACCGTGAGCTCTGGGACAGACTCTGTGACCCTTTGGGCCAGCACAGCCACCCCTGGGACCAGCAGCAGCCCTGGGGTCTCTCCTGCCAGCCCTGGGATCACCATCAGTGCTCTGAGCACCGCAGCCTCGGGGACCACCAGCCCTGAATTCACCCCTGGGACCACCAGCAGTGCTCTGGCCACCACAACCGCCCCTGAGACCCCCAGCCCTGGAATGAGCAGCACCCCTGGGACCAGCACTGGCCCTGGGACCACCAGTCCTGAGACCACCACTCCCTCTGGGGCCTCCACGCCCACCCCTGAGGCTGCCACCAGTGCGTGGGCACCCTCAGCCATCCCTGGGACCACCAGCAGTGCTGGGACCACCAGCAATGCACTGGCCACTCCTGAGACCCCCATCCCTGGAATGAGCAGCACCCCTGGGACCAGCCCCGGTCCTGGGACCACCGTGAGCTCTGGGACAGACTCTGTGACCCTTTGGACCACCACAGCCACCCCTGGGACCACCATCAGTGCTGGGGCCACCAGCAATGCACTGGCCACCCTGACCACCCCTGGAATGAGCAGCACACCTGGGACCACCATCATCCCTGGGACCCCCACAGGCCCTGGGACCAGCACCGGCAGCCCTGGGACCACCAGTCCTGAGACCAGCACTGCCTCTGGGACCTCCACGCCCACCCCTGAGGCTGCCACCACTACATGGGCACCCTCAGCAATCCCTGGGACCACCAGCAGTGCTGGGACCACCGCAATCTCTGGGACCACCAGCCCTGAATTCACCACTGAGACCCCCAGCCCCAGTGCTGGGACCACCAGCAGTGCTGGGGCCACCACGACCAGCCCTGGGGCCAGCAGCTCCTCAGGGACCATCACCAGCAGTGCTGGGACCACCGTGAGCCCTGGGACAGACTCTGTGACCCTTTGGGCCACCAGCACCACCCCTGGGACCAGCAGCTTCCCTGAGACCCCTACAGCCTCAGGGACCACCAGCCCTGAGACCACAACCAGCCCTGGGACCGCCAGCCCTGGGACCACCCCAGTCCCTGAGGCCACCGTGACGAGCCCTGGCACCACCACCAGTCCTGGCAGCTCCACCTTCCCCGAGAGCCCCACTGCTGTGCACGGGGGCCACCACGGCTGTCCCGGGAACCAGCCCAGCCCTGGAGGCCACCACCAGCCCTGAGATCACCCCCAGCCCTCCTGAGACCATTTTTACGACCCCTGGCTCAGCCTCGACCATCCCTGAATCCACCAGTGCTGAGACCAGCACCCCCTACGGGACCAGCCCCTTCCCTGGGACCACCATGAACATCCCTGAGACCTCAGCCACGACCCCCGAGAGCATTTCCAGCACCCCTGGATCCAGCACAGTCGCTGAGAGCAGCAACACCTTCCCTGAGAGCAGCACAGCCTTGTCTGGGACCACAACCACAGCACCTGGGACATCAATCTTCCCTGAGACCACCACGGCCCCTGGGACCACCAGCCCCGAGACCACCACCTCCTATGGGATCAGCCCCTTCCCTGGGACCACCATCCCTGAGATCAGCACCACCTTCCCTTCGACCACCAATCCCGAGACAAGTTCTACCTCAATACCTGTGGCAAACACAACACCTGAGGCAACAACATTCCCTGGAACCAGCACAATCCCTGGGACCACCACGACATTCCCTGAAATCACCAGTCCTGGGACCAGCACAGTCCTTGGGACCACCACAGTCCCTGGGACCTCCATCCCTGAGAGCATTTCCACCACCCCTGGTGCCATCACAATCCCTGACACAACCACCGCAGCTCCTCTGAGAGCAGCAGCACAGCCTTGCCTGGGACCACAACCACAGCACCCGGGACACACAGCACACCTGGGGCACAGAGCACACCTGGGGCACACAGCACACCTGGGACACACAGCACACCTGGGGCACAGAGCTCACCTGGGGCACAGAGCACACCTGGGGCAGCAACCTTCCCTGGGACCACCAGCCCTGAAACCCCCAGTGCTGAGACCACCACCCTCTATGGGACAAGCAGCACCCCTGAGACAGCCACATTTCCTTTCACCACCACGACATTCTCTGAAATCAGCCGTCCTGAGAGCACCACCACACTCACTGGCACCACCAGCGCCATCCCAGAGACAGGCACAGCCCCTGGCAGCAGCACGACCATCCCTGAGGCCACCACAACACCACCTGGGACAGCCACACCCCCTGGGAGCACCACGATGCTCCCTGAGACACCCACAGCCATCCCCGAGAGAACTCTCCCTGTGGCCACCAGCACCGTCCCAGGGACCACCAGCCCTGAGACCATTTCTGCCCCCCCTGGCACAGCCTCGACCAGCCCCGAGTTCAGCAGCCCTGAGACCATTTCTGCCACCCCTGGCACAGCCTCGACCAGCCCCGAGTTCAGCAGCCCTGAGACCACCACCCCCTCTGGGACCAGCTCCAGCTTCCCTGGGACAGCAACCTTCCCTGGGACCACCAGCCCTGGGATCACAGCCACGACCCCCGAGAGCATTTCCAGCACCCCTGGATCCACCACAGTCGCTGAGAGCACCAACACCTTCCCTGAGAGCAGCACAGCCTTCCCTGGGACCACAACCACAGCCCCTGGGACATCAATCTTCCCTGAGACCACCACGTCCCCTGGGACCACCAGCCCTGAGACCACCACCTCCTATGGGACCAGCCCCTTCCCTGGGACCACCATCCCTGAGATCAGCACCACCTTCCCTACGACCACCAATCCCGAGACAAGTTCTACCTCAATACCTGTGGCAAACACAACACCTGAGGCAACAACATTCCCTGGAACCAACACAATCCCTGGGACCACCACGACAGTCCCTGAAATCACCAGTCCTGGGACCAGCACAGTCCCTGGGACCAGCACAGTCCGTGGGACCACCATCCCTGAGAGCATTTCCACCACCCCTGGTGCCATCACAATCCCTGACACAACCACCAGCTCCTATGAGAGCAGCACAGCCTTGCCTGGGACCACAAGCCCAGCACCTGGGACATCAATCTTCCCTGAGACCACCACGGCCCCTGAGACCACCAGCCCTGAGATCACCCCCAGCCCTCCTGAGACCATTTTTACGACCCCTGGCTCAGCCTCGACCGTCCCTGAGTTCCCCAGTGCTGAGACCAGCACCCCCTACGGGACCACCACAACACCTGGGACAACAATCACCCCTGGGACCACCATCCCTGAGACCACAGCCACCACCCCCGGCACCACCACAGTCGCTGAGACCACCAGCAGCATCCCCGGGACCATCACCTCAACGCCTTGGACAACCAGCCCTCCTGAGACAACGTTCTCTGGGACCCCCACGAGATTCCCTGGGACCCCCACCAGCCCTGAGAGCATTTCCACCAGCCCTGGGACCGTTGCTTCAACCCCCAGCACAACCACAATCCCTGAGCTCACCACCCCCTGAGACCACCAACCCCTCTGGGACCAGCTCAGCCCCTGGGACATCAATCTTCCCTGAGACCACCACGGCCCCTGGGACCACCAGCAGCATCCCCGGGACCACCACCTCAATGCCATGGACAAACAGCCCTCCTGAGACAACAATGTTCCCTGAAACCAGCACGGCATTCCCTGAGATCAGCAGTGCTGGGATCAGCACCACCATCCCTGGGGCCAGCTCAGTGCCTGGGACCACCAGCAACACCCCAGAGACAACCACAGCCCCTGGGACATCAATCTTCCCTGAGACCACCACGGGCCCTGGGACCACCAGCCCTGAGATCACCCCCAGCCCTCCTGAGACCATTTTTACGACCCCTGGCTCAGCCTCGACCATCCCTGAGTTCCCCAGTGCTGAGACCAGCACCCCCTACGGGACCAGCCCCTTCCCTGGGACCACCATGAACATCCCTGAGACCTCAGCCACGACCCCCGAGAGCATTTCCAGCACCCCTGGATCCACCACAGTCGCTGAGAGCAGCACAGCCTTGCCTGGGACCACAACCACAGCCCCTGGGACATCAATCTTCCCTGAGACCACCACGGCCCCTGGGACCACCAGCCCTGAGACCACCACCTCCTATGGGACCAGCCCCTTCCCTGGGACCACCATCCCTGAGATCAGCACCACCTTCCCTTCGACCACCAATCCCGAGACAAGTTCTACCTCAATACCTGTGGCAAACACAACACCTGAGGCAACAACATTCCCTGGAACCAACACAATCCCTGGGACCACCACGACAGTCCCTGAAATCACCAGTCCTGGGACCAGCACAGTCCCTGGGACCAGCACGGCCACGCCTGGGACCAGCACAGTCCGTGGGACCACCATCCCTGAGAGCATTTCCACCACCCCTGGTGCCATCACAATCCCTGACACAACCACCAGCTCCTCTGAGAGCAGCACAGCCTTCCCTGGGACCACAACCCCAGCACCTGGGACATCAATCATCCCTGAGACCACCACGGCCCCTGGGACCACCACAGCCCTGAGACCACCACTCCTATGGGACCAGCCCCTTCCCTGGGACCACCATCCCTGAGATCAGCACCACCTTCCCTACTTGCATTCACCAATCCCGAGACAATTTCTACCTCCAATACCTGTGGCAAACACAACACCTGAGGCAACAACATTCCCTGGAACCAACACAATCCCTGGGACCACCACGACAGTCCCTGAAATCACCAGTCCTGAGACCAGCACAGTCCCTGGGACCAGCACAGTCCCTGGGACCTCCATCCCTGAGACCATTTCCCACCACCCCTGGTGCCATCACAATCCCTGACACAACCACCAGCTTCTCTGAGAGCAGCACAGCCTTCCCTGGGACCACAAGCCCAGCACCTGGGACATACAGCACACCTGGGGCACAGAGCACACCTGGGGCACAGAGCACACCTGGGGCAGCAACCTTCCCTGGGACCACCATCCCTGAAACCCCCAGTGCTGAGACCACCACCCTCTATGGGACAAGCAGCACCCCTGAGACAGCCACGTTTCCTTTCACCACCACGACATTCTCTGAAATCAGCCGTCCTGAGAGCACCACCACACTCACTGGCACCACCAGCACCATCCCAGAGACAGGCACAGCCCCTGGCAGCAGCATCGACTCATCCCTGAGGCCACCACAACACCACCTGGGACAGCAACACTCTGGGAGCACCACGATGCTCCCTGAGACACCCACAGCCATCCCTCGAGAGAACTCCTCCCTGTGGCCACCAGCACTCGTCCTGGGGACCACCAGCCCTGAGACCATTTCTGCCACCCCTGGCACAGCCTCGAGCATCCCCGAATTCACCAGCCCTGAGACCATTTCTGCCACCCCTGGCACAGCCTCGACCAGCCCCGAGTTCAGCAGCCCTGAGACCATTTCTGCCACCCCTGGCACAACCTCGACCAGCCCCGAGTTCAGCAGCCCTGAGACCACCACCCCCTCTGGGACCAGCTCCAGCTTCCCTGGGACAGCAACCTTCCCTGGGACCACCACGGGCCCTGGGACCACCAGCCCCGAGACCACCACCTCCTATGGGACCAGCCCCTTCCCTGGGACCACCATCCCTGAGATCAGCACCACCTTCCCTACGACCACCAATCCCGAGACAAGTTCTACCTCAATACCTGTGGCAAACACAACACCTGAGGCAACAACGTTCTCTGGAACCAACACAATCCCTGGGACCACCACGACATTCCCTGAAATCACCAGTCCTGGGACCAGCACAGTCCCTGGGACCAGCACAGTCCCTGGGACCACCACAGTCCCTGGGACCAGCACAGCCACGCCTGGGACCAGCACAGCCATCCCTGGGACAAACACCAGTCCTGAGACCATTCCTACCACTCCTGAATTCTCCTCACCCCCTGGGACCCCCACGGCCATCCCTGGGACAACAGCATTCCCTGAGACCACCAGCACCATCCCCGGGACCACCACCTCAATGCCTTGGACAAACAGCCCTCCTGAGACAACGTTCTCTGGGACCCCCACCAGCCCTGGGACCGTTGCTTCAACCCCCGGCACAACCACAATCCCTGAGCTCACCACCCCTGAGACCACCAACCCCTCTGGGACCAGCTCAGCCCCTGGGACATCAATCTTCCCTGAGACCACCACGGCCCCTGGGACCACCAGCCCTGAGATCACCCCCAGCCCTCCTGAGACCATTTTTACGACCCCTGGCTCAGCCTCGACCATCCCTGAGTTCCCCAGTGCTGAGACCAGCACCCCCTACGGGACCAGCCCCTTCCCTGGGACCACCATGAACATCCCTGAGACCTCAGCCACGACCCCCGAGAGCATTTCCAGCACCCCTGGATCCAGCACAGTCGCTGAGAGCACCAACACCTTCTCTGAGAGCAGCACAGCCTTGTCTGGGACCACAACCACAGCCCCTGGCACATCAATCTTCCCTGAGACCACCACGGCCCCTGGGACCACCAGCCCTGAGACCACCACCTCCTATGGGACCAGCCCCTTCCCTGGGACCACCAGCCCTGAGATCAGCACCACCTTCCCTGCGACCACCAATCCCGAGACAAGTTCTACCTCAATACCTGTGGCAAACACAACACCTGAGGCAACAACATTCCCTGGGAGCAACACAATCCCTGGGACCACCACGACATTCCCTGAAATCACCAGTCCTGGGACCACCACAGTCCCTGGGACCACCACGGCCACGCCTGGGACCACCACAGTCCCTGGGACCACCAGAATCCCTGGGACCAGCACAGCCACGCCTGGGACCAGCACAGCCATCCCTGGGACAAACACCAGTCCTGAGACCATTCCTACCACTCCTGAATTCTCCTCACCCCCTGGGACCCCCACGGCCATCCCTGGGACAACAGCATTCCCTGAGACCACCAGCACCATCCCCGGGACCATCACCTCAATGCCTTGGACAAACAGCCCTCCTGAGACAACGTTCTCTGGGACCCCCACGAGATTCCCTGGGACCCCCACCAGCCCTGAGAGCATTTCTACCAGCCCTGGGGCCACTGTGAGCTCTTGGCCCACGGCTGCAGCTGGGACCAGCAGCACCAGTCCTGGCGCCACCAGCCTCCCTGCTGAGGTGGCCACAAGCTCTGGGGCCACCACAGCCAGCTCTGGGACCACCATGAGCCCTGGGACCACCATGAGCCCTGGGAGCACCGTGACTGTCCCTGAATTCAGCACCCCCTATGGCACCAGCTCAGCACTTTGGACAAACACCACCCCTGAGACAGCAACGCTCCCCGGCACTGTCACGGCATTCCCCGAGATCAGCAGTGCTGGGATCAGCACCACGGTCACTGGGAGCAGCAGCACCACCCCAGGAACAGCCACAGCCCCTGGCAGCACCACGGCCATCCCTGAATCCACCAGTGCTGAGACCAGCACCAGCCCTGGGACAGCAATCCTCCCTGAGACCACCGCGGGCCCTGGGACCACCAGCAGCATCCCTGAGACCACAGCCACCACCCCTGAGATCAGTGCCACCACCCCTGAGATCAGTGCCACCATCCCTGAGATCAGTGCCACCACCCCTGAGATCAGTGCCACCACCCCTGAGATCAGTGCCACCACCCCTGAGACCACAACCACCATCCCTGAGACCACAGCCACCACCCCTGAGATCTCAGCCACCAGCCCTGGGAGCATTTCCTCCACCCCTGGCACCACAATCCGCGGCACAATCACCACATCTGAGACAACAATGTTCCCCGGGACCACCACGATGTACCCTGAGACCCCCACAAGCATCCCTGGAACTGCATTCCCTGGGACCACCAGCACCAGCCCTGGGACAAGCACCAGCCCTGAGAGCATTTCTACAACCCCTGGCACCACCTCAATCCCTGGCAGAACCATGACCATCCCTGAATTCACGAGTCCTGAGATCACCCCGACCTCCCCGTGGGCCACCACCCCCCGTGGGACCAGCACAGTCCCTGGCACAACCAACACCCCTGAGACAGCATTCCCTGAAACCAGCACGGCATTCCCTGAGATCAGCAGTGCTGGGATCATACACCACCATCCCTGGGGCCAGCTCAGTGCCTGGGACCACCAGCAACACTCCCAGAGACAACCCGCAGCCCCTGGGACATCAATCTTCCCTGAGACCACCACGGCCCCTGGGACCACCAGCCCTGAGACCACCACGGGCCCTGGGACCACCAGCCCTGAGATCACCCCCAGCCCTCCTGAGACCATTTTTACGACCCCTGGCTCAGCCTCGACCGTCCCTGAGTTCCCCAGTGCTGAGACCAGCACCGCCTACGGGACCAGCACAACACCTGGGACAACAATCACCCCTGGGACCACCATCCCTGAGACCACAGCCACCACCCCCGGCACCACCACAGTCGCTGAGACCACCAGCAGCATCCCCGGGACCACCACCTCAACGCCTTGGACAAACAGCCCTCCTGAGACAACGTTCTCTGGGACCCCCACGAGATTCCCTGGGACCCCCACCAGCCCTGAGAGCATTTCTACCAGCCCTGGGGCCACTGTGAGCTCTTGGCCCACGGCTGCAGCTGGGACCAGCAGCACCAGTCCTGGCGCCACCAGCCTCCCTGCTGAGGTGGCCACAAGCTCTGGGGCCACCACAGCCAGCTCTGGGACCACCATGAGCTCTGGGGCCACCATGAGCCCTGGGACCACCGTGACTGTCCCTGAATTCAGCACCCCCTATGGCACCAGCTCAGCACTTTGGACAAACACCACCCCTGAGACAGCAACGCTCCCCGGCACTGTCACGGCATTCCCCGAGATCAGCAGTGCTGGGATCAGCACCACGGTCACTGGGAGCAGCAGCACCACCCCAGGAACAGCCACAGCCCCTGGCAGCACCACGGCCATCCCTGAATCCACCAGTGCTGAGACCAGCACCAGCCCTGGGACAGCAATCCTCCCTGAGACCACCGCGGGCCCTGGGACCACCAGCAGCGTCCCTGAGACCACAGCCACCACCCCTGAGATCAGTGCCACCACCCCTGAGACCACAACCACCATCCCTGAGACCACAGCCACCACCCCTGAGACCACCACGGGCCCTGGGACCACCAGCAGCGTCCCTGAGACCACAGCCACCACCCCTGAGATCACAACCACCAGCCCTGGGAGCATTTCCTCCACCCCTGGCACCACAATCCGCGGCACAATCACCACATCTGAGGCAACAATGTTCCCCGGGACCACCACGATGTACCCTGAGACCCCCACAAGCATCCCTGGGAACTGCATTCCCCTGGGACCACCAGCACCAGCCCTGGGACCAGCACCAGCCCTGAGAGCATTTCTACAACCCCCTGGCACCACCTCCTCAATCCCTGGCAGAACCATGACCATCCCTGAATTCACACTTAGAGTCCTGAGATCACCCCGACCTCCCCGTGGGCCACCACCCCCCGTGGGACCAGCACAGTCCCTGGCACAACCAACACCCCTGAGACAGCATTCCCTGAAACCAGCACGGCATTCCCTGAGATGAGCAGTGCTGGGATCAGCACCACCATCCCTGGGGCCAGCTCAGTGCCTGGGACCACCAGCAACACCCCAGAGTCAACCACAGCCCCTGGGACATCAATCTTCCCTGAGACCACCACGGCCCCTGGGACCACCAGCCCTGAGATCACCCCCAGCCCTCCTGAGACCATTTTTACGCACCCCTGGCTCAGCCTCTCGACTGCTCCTGAGTTCCCCAGTGCTGAGACCAGCACCCTCACGGGACCAGCACAACACCTGGGACAACAATCACCCCCTGGGACCACCATCCCTGAGACCACAGCCACCACCCCTGGCACCACCCACAGTCGCTGAGACCACCAGCAGCATCCCCGGACCACCACCTCCAACGCCCTTTGGACAAACAGCCCTCCTGAGACAACGTTCTCTGGGACCCCACGAGATTCCCTGGGACCCCCACCAGCCCTGAGAGCATTTCCACCCAGCCCTGGGACCCCCACCAGCCCTGAGAGCATTTCCCAGCACCCTGGGACCATTGCTTCAACCCCCGGCACAATCACAATCCCTGAACTCACCACCCCTGAGACCACCAACCCCTCTGGGACCAGCTCAGCCCCTGGGACAAACACCAGCCCCGAGACAACAACCTTCCCTGGCACCAGCGCAGTCCCTGACACCACCAGCAGCTTCTCTGAGACCTCCACCCCCACTGGGACCACCACCACGAGATTCCCTGGGACCCCCATCCCTGAGATCAGCACCACCTTCCCTGGGACCACCAGTCCAGAGACCACCAATCCCCCTGGGACCTCAACCCCAGCACCTGGGACACGCAGCACCCCTGAGACAACAACGTTCCCTGGGACCACCACAATCCCAGGGACCACCATGGTCCCTGGGACCTCCACAAGCATCCCTGGAACAACACTGCCCGAGACCACCAGCACCAGCCCTGAGAGCATTTCTACAACCTCTGGCACCACCACGACCGTCCCTGAAACTACCACAGCCCCTGGGACATCAATCTTCCCTGAGACCACCACGGCCCCTGGGACCACCAGCCCTGAGATCACCCCCAGCCCTCCTGAGATCATTTTTACGACCCCTGGCTCAGCCTCGACCGTCCCTGAGTTCCCCAGTGCTGAGACCAGCACCGCCTACGGGACCAGCACAACACCTGGGACAACAATCACCCCTGGGACCACCATCCCTGAGACCACAGCCACCACCCCCGGCACCACCACAGTCGCTGAGACCACCAGCAGCATCCCCGGGACCACCACCTCAACGCCTTGGACAAACAGCCCTCCTGAGACAACGTTCCCTGGGACCCCCACCAGCCCTGAGAGCATTTCCACCAGCCCTGAGACCGCTGCTACAACCCCAGCACAATCACAACTCTGAACTCACTCCCCTGAGACCACCAACCCTCTGGGACCAGCTCAGCCCCTGGGACATCAATCTTCCCTGAGACCACCACGCCCCTGGGACCACCAGCAGCATCCCCGGACCACCACCTCAATGCCATGGACAAACAGCCCTCCTGAGACAACAATGTTCCCTGAAACCAGCACGGCATTCCCTGAGATCAGCAGTGCTGGGATCAGCACCACCATCCCTGGGGCCAGCTCAGTGCCTGGGACCACCAGCAACACCCCAGAGACAACCACAGCCCCTGGGACATCAATCTTCCCTGAGACCACCACGGGCCCCTGGGACCACCAGCCCTGAGATCACCCCCAGCCCTCCTGAGACCATTTTTACGACCCCTGGCTCAGCCTCGACCATCCCTGAGTTCCCCAGTGCTGAGACCAGCACCCCCATCCCTGGGACCAGCCCCTTCCCTGGGACCACCATGAACATCCCTGAGACCTCAGCCACGACCCCCCGAGAGCATTTCCAGCACCCCTGGGATCCAGCACAGTCGCTGAGAGCAGCACCACAGCCTTGCTCTGGGAACCACAACCACAGCCCCCTGGGACATCAATCTTCCCTGAGACCACCACGGCCCCTGGGACCACCAGCCCTGAGACCACCACCTCCTATGGGACCAGCCTTCCCTGGGACCACCATCCCTGAGATCAGCACCACCTTCCCTGACCACCACCAATCCCTGAGACAAGTTCTACCTCAATACCCTGTGGCAAACACAACACCTGAGGGGACAACAACATTCCCTGGGAGCAACACAACCCCTGGGACCACCACGACAGTCCCTGAAATCACCAGTCCCTGGGACTCAGCACAGTCCCTGGGACCACCACAGTCCCTGGGACCACCATCCCTGAGAGCATTTCCACCACCCCTGGTGCCATCACAATCCCTGACACAACCACCAGCTTCTCTGAGAGCAGCACAGCCTTGCCTGGGACCACAAGCCCCAGCACCTGGGACATCAATCTTCCCTGAGACCACCGCGGCCCCTGGGACCACCAGCCCCTGAGACCACAGCCACCACCCCTGCAGCCACCACAGTCGCTGAGACCACCAGCAGCATCCCGGGACCACCACCTCAGCCTGGACAAACAGCCCTCCCTGAGACAACGTTCCTGGGACCCCCGAGATTCCCTGGGACCACACCAGCCCTGAGACCATTTCCACCAGCCCTGGGACCCCGCACCAGCCCCTGAGAGCATTTCCAGCACCCCTGGGACCATTGCTTCAACCCCTGGGGCACAATCACAATCCCCTGAACTCACCACCCCTGGGAGACTACCAACCCTCTGGGACCAGCTCAGCCCCTGGGACAAACACACCAGCCCCTGAGACCCGACAACAGCCTTCCCTGGGACACCAGCCAGTCCCTGACACCACCAGCAGCTCCCCTGAGACCTCCACCCCCACTGGGACCACCACCACGAGATTCCCTGGGACCCCATCCCTGAGATCAGCACCACCTTCCTGGGACCACCAGTCCACCCCTGGGACCACCACAGCCATCCCTGGGACCATCACAGCCAGCCCCTGGGACCACGCAGCCACCCCTGAGACCACCACAGCCACCCCTGGGACCACTCACAATCCCAGGGACCACCATGGTCCCTGGGACCTCCAGCATCCCCGAACAGCCTGCCCCGAGACCACCAGCAGCCACCCTCCTGAGACCATTTCCACAGCCCTTCCCTGGGACCACCACGCCCGCCCCTGGGGACTACCACAGCCCCTGGGACATCAATCTTCCTGAGACCACCACGGCCCCTGGGACCACCAGCCCCTGAGACCACCACCTCCCATGGGACCAGCCCCTCCCCTGGGACCACCATCCCTGAGATCAGCACCACCTATCCCCTGACCACCACAGCAATCCCCTGGGACACAAGTTCCCTACCTCACATACCTGTGGCAAACCCACAACACCTGAGGCAACAACATTCCCTGAACCAACACAATCCCTGGGACCACCACAGCCAGTCCCTGAAATCACCAGTCCTGGGACCAGCACAGTCCCTGGGACCAGCACAGTCCCTGGGACCACCACAGTCCCGTGGGACCACCACCATCCCTGAGAGCATTTCCACCACCCCTGGTGCCATCACAATCCCTGACACAACCACCAGCTCCTCTGAGAGCAGCACAGCCTTGCCTGGGACCACAAGCCCAGCACCTGGGACATCAATCTTCCCTGAGACCACCATGAGCCCCGGGACCACCCCCACCAGTGCTGGGGCCACCTCTGTGACCGCTGGCACCACCATGAGCATCCCTACCACCACCACAGCCCCTGGGACATCAATCGTCCCTGAGACCACCATGACCCCTGGGACCACCAGCCCTGAGATCACAGCCACCAGTCCTGAGGGCATTTCCACCAGCCCTGGGACCACCAGCACCGTCCCTGGGACCACCAGCAGCATCCCTGGGACCACCACAGCCATCCCTGGGACCACCACAGCCATCCCTGGGACCACCAGCAGCATCCCTGGGACCACCATCCCTGCAGTCAGCACCTCCTTCCCTGGGACCACCACCAGTCCTGAGACCACCCCCCTCTCTGGGACCACCACGACATTCCCTGGGACCAGCACAACCCCTGAGACCACCAGGGCCACCCCTGGGAGCAGCACCACCCCTGAGAGCATTTCCACCACCCCTGGGACCACCGCAGCCCCTGAGACCTCCGCAGGCCTTGGGATCAGCACAACCCCTGAAAGAACCGTCACACCCGGGACCAGCGCCAGCCCCGGGACCACCAAGACGTTCCCTGAGACCACCGTGGCCCCTGGGACCACCATCCCTGAGGTCAGCACGACCACCCCTGAGAGCATTTCCACCAGCCCTGGCACCACACCAAACCCAGAGACCCCCCTCACCCCCCCTGAGACAACCTCAGCCCCTGGCAGAACAACGACCACCCCTGAATCCACCGGTGCTGAGACCACCCCCCGCTCTGGGACCACCGCGACCTCCCCTGGGACCAGCACCAGCCCCGAGACCATTTCCAGCGCCCCTGGGAGCAGCCCCTTCCCCGAACTCACCGCCCCCGCCGGGACCACCAGCTCAGCGCTTTGGACAAGCAGCACCCCCGGGACAACAACGTTCCCTGAGACCACCGCGACCCCTGGGACCACCAAAACATTCCCTGGGGCCACCACCATCCCAGCTGAGATGGTCACAGTCACTGAGGCCACCACAGCCACCCCCGGGACCAGCACAGCCACCCCTGGGACCACCACAGCCACCCCTGGGACCACCACAGCCATCCCCGGGACCACCACAGCCCTCCCTGGGACCACCACAGCCCTTCCTGGGACCACCACAGCCATCCCTCTGGGACCACTCACAGCCACCCCCGGGACCACCACAGCCACTCCCTGGGACCACCACAGCCACCCCTGGGACCACCACAGCCACCCCTGGGACCACCACAGCCACCCCTGGGACCACCACAGCCCTCCCTGGGACCACCACAGCCCTCCCCTGGGACCACTCACAGCCCTCCCTGGGACCACCACAGCCACCCCCGGGACCACCACAGCCCTCCCTGGGACCACCACAGCCCTCCCTGGGACCACCACAGCCACCCCTGGGACCACCACAGCCACTCCCTGGGACCACCACAGCTACCCCTGGGACCACCACAGCCGCCCCTGGGACCACCACAGCCACCCTCCCTGGGACCACCACAGCCATCCCTGGGGACCACCACAGCCCTCCCTGGGACCACCACAGCCACCCCTGGGACCACCAGCACAGCCACCCCTGGGACCACCACAGCCACTCCCCGGGACCAGCAGAGTCACCCCCTGGGACCACCACAGCCACCCCCTGGGACCACCACAGCCACCCCCGGGACCACCACAGCCCCCCCTGGGACCACCACAGCCACCCCTGGGACCACCACAGCCACCCCCGGGACCACCACAGCCACCCCCTGGGACCACCACAGCCACCCCCGGGACCACCACAGCCCTCCCTGGGACCACCACAGCCCTCCCTGGGACCACCACAGCCACCCCCTGGGACCACCACAGCCCTCCCTGGGACCACCACAGCCACCCCCGGGACCACCACAGCCCTCCCTGGGACCACCACAGCCACGCCTGGGACCACCACAGCCATCCCCTGGGACCACCACAGCCACGCCTGGGACCACCACAGCCACCCCCGGGACCACCACAGCCACCCCTGGGACCACCACAGCTATCTCTTGGACTGGCCCTGGTGCTGGGAGCTCTCCTGCCTCACCTTGGACCAGCACAAACCCTGGGGGCAAACACCAAACCTGAGACAACAACGTTCCCTGGGACCACCAGCACCATCCCTGGGACCCCCATCCCTGAATGAGCACCACACCTGAGACCACCACCATCATCCCTGCGACCACCACTGGCCCTGGGACCGCCATCTCAACCCCTGGGACCACCACCCCCTATGGGACCAGCACGACATTCCCTGAAATCACCAGTGCTGAGACCACCCCCACAGTCACGGGGACCAGCACAGTGCCTGAGACCACCAGCACCAGCCCTGGGACCACCAGCACCGCACCTGGGACCAGCCCTGGGACCAGCACCAGTCCTGAGACCACCAATCCCTCTGGGACCAGCAGCTCCTTCCCTGGGACCCCTGAGATCAGCACACCTGAGACCAACACAGCCCCTGGTACCACCAGAGTCCCTGACACAAACACCACCTTCCCTGGGACCACCACGGCACCTGGGGACAGCACAGCCACCCCTGGGACCACTAATAGCCACCCCTGGGACCAGCACAGCTGCCCCTCTGGATAACCACAGCCACGCCTGGGACTACTCACAGCCATCCCTGGGACCACCACAGCCACCCCCTGGGACCACTACAGCCACCCCGGGACCACCACAGCTATCCCTTGGGACTACTCACAGCCATCCCTGGGACCACCCTACAGCCACCCCCGGGACCACTCACAGCTACCCCTGGGACCACCACAGCCATCCCTGGGACCACCACAGCCCTTCCTGGGACTACTCACAGCCATCCCCGGGACCACCACAGCCCTCCCTGGGACCACCACAGCCACCCCTGGGACCAGCACAAGCCCTGAGACCTCCCCGGCCATCCCCGAGACCACCAGCCTGTCTGGGACCACCAGCACCTTCCCTGGGACCACCATTCCTGAGACCAGCACTGGCCCTGGGACCACCAGCATCCTTGGGACCACCACCAGCCCTGGGGCGACCACTGGCCCTGGGACCACCCTGAGCTCTGGGACCACCATAGCCAGTGCTGGGACCACCTCCACCTCCCCTGGGACCCCCCACCAGTCCTGGGACCACCAGCACAATCCCTGGGACCACCAGCACCACCTGGGTGACCACCACTGGCCCCAAGACCACCACAGCCGGTGCTGGGACCACGACTGGCCCTGGAACCACCTCTACCTCACCTGGGACCACCACCACATCTGGGAGCAACAGCACCAGTCCTGTGACCACCACCACCACACCTGTGACCACCATCATCCCTGTGGCCACCAGCACTACCTCTGTGACCAGCACAACCACCAGCACCACACCTGTGGCCACCAGCACCACCCCTGGGACCACCACAACCATCCCCGCTGAGATGGTCACAGTCACTGAGACCACCACAGCCACAGGGATGAGCACAAGCCCTGAAACCACCGTGACACCTGGGACCACCACCGGTCCTGGCACACCCACCAGCACACCTGTGGCCACCACCAGCACCCCTGTGACCAGCACAGCCACCCCTGGGACCACCACAGCCACCCCTGGGACCACCACCAGCACCCCTGGGACCACCACCAGCACCCCCTGTGGCAAACAACACCAGCCCTGTGACCACCAGCCACTCCTGTGACCAACACAACCTCTGTGGCCTCTACCACCACACCTGGGACCACCAGCACCACCCCTGGGGACCACCACCAGCACCCCTGTGGCCACCACCACTACCTCTGTGACCACAGCACAACCACCAGCACCACACCTGTGGCCACCAGCACCACCCCTGGGACCACCACAACCATCCCAGCTGAGATGGTCACAGTCACTGAGACCACCACAGCCACAGGGATGAGCACAAGCCCTGAAACCACCGTGACACCTGGGACCACCACAGGTCCTGGCACCCACCACCGCACCTGTGGCCACCACCAGCACCCCTGGGACCACCACCATCACCCCTGTGACCACCACCAGCACCCCTGTGGCAAACAACACCAGCCCTGGGACCACCAGCGCCACTCCTGTGACCACCACTACCATCCTCGGGACCACCACGACCCCTGTGACCAACACCAGCACACCCGGGACTACCAGCACCACACCCGTGGGCACCACCAGCCCTGTGACCAACACCACCACTCCTGTGACCAACAAGACCACCCCCATGACCAGCACAACCACTCCTGGGACCACCAGCACCAGCCCTGGGACCACCACCACCATTCCTGGGACCTCCACCAACCTTGGGACCACCAGCACCGCACCTGTGACCAACACAAGCACACCTGTGACCAGCAGCACTCCTGTGACCAACACAACCCCTGTGGCCTCTACTACCACACCTGGGACCACCAGCACCACTCCTGGGACCACCACAACCATCCCCGCTGAGATGGTCACAGTCACTGAGACCACCACAGCCACAGGGATGAGCACAAGCCCTGAAACCACCGTGACACCTGGGACCACCACCGGTCCTAGCACACCCACCACCACACCTGTGGCCACCACCAGCACCCCTGGGACCAGTAGCACCACCCCTGGGACCACCACCATCACCCCTGGGACCAACACAAGCACCCCTGTGACCACTCACTCAGCACCCCTGTGGTAAACAACACCAGCCCTGTGACCACCAGCCACTCCTGTGACTACCACCACCATCCTCGGGACCACCACGTACTCCCTGTGACCACTCAGCACCACACCTGTGACCACCACCACCACCTCCTGTGACCAGCACTAGCACACACCTGGGACCGCCACAACCAGCTCCTCGGGACCACCAGCACCACTCCTGTGGCTACCACCACCAGTAGCAACCCTGTGGCCACCACCACACCTGGGACCACCACCACCAGCGCTCCCGGGACTACCAGCACCACCCCTGTGGCAAACAGCACCACACCTGTGACCACTACCACGACACCTGTGACCAACGCAACCACCCTTAGGACCACCACCAGCCCTGGGACCACCACCACCAGCCCTGGGACCACTACCACCACCACTCCTGTGACCACCAGCCCTATGACCAACACAACCACTACTGTGACCACCAGCACCATCCTCGGGACCACCACAACCCCTGTGACCAACACAACCACACCTGGGACCACCTACACCACCCCTTGTGGCTACTACCAGCTCCTGTGACTACTCAGCACTGTGATGGACACCACCACACCTGGGACCACCAGCACCACCCCTGTGACCACCACTGCAACCCCTGGGACTACCACACACCACTCCCGTGACCAACACAACTCACTCAGCACCACCCCTGTGACCACCACTGCAACCCCTGGGACCACCACAATCACTCCCGCGACCAACACAACCACCAGCACCACTCCTGTGACCACTCACAACCCCTAGACCACCAGCACCACACCTGTGACCAACACAACTACACCCAGACCACCAGCACCGCCAGACCAACACCCTGTGAACACCAGCACCCCTGTGACCACCACCACCTCTGTGACCAGCACTAGCACACCCGGGATCGCCACAAACAGCCCCAGGACCACCAGCACCACTCCTGTGGCCACCACTACCACCAACCCTGTGGCCACTACCACCATTCCTGGGACCACCACCACCAGCCCTGTGACCACCAGCACCAGCCCTGTGACCTCCAGCACCATCCCTGGGACCACCACAATCCCTGTGACCACCAGCCCTGTGACCAACACCAGCACTCCCGGGACTACCAGCACCACACCCGTGGCAAACAGCACCACACCTGTGACCACTACCACGACACCTGTGACCAACGCAGAACCACCCTTAGGGACCACCACCAGCCATGGGACCACTCACCACCACCACTCCTGTGACCACTCAGCCCTATGGCCAACACAACCACTCCTGTGACCACTAGCACCATCCTCGGGCCACCACAACCCCTGTGACCAACACAACCACACCTGGGACCACCAGCACCACACCCGTGGCCAACACCACCACCCTTCAGACCACCACCACGCCTGTGACTAACACCACCACTCTTAGGACCACCAGCACCATTCCTGTGACCACCACAGTCACACCTGTGACCACCACCACCACACCCGTGGCCAACACCACCACCTTTTGGACCACCACAATCACTCCTGTGGCCAACACCACCACACCTGTGACCGCCACCACCACTCTTAGGACCACCAGCACTATTCCTGGGACCACCACAATCACTCCTGTGACCACCACCACCACCCTTAGGACCACCACCACCACGCCCATGGCCAACACCACCACCCTTCGGACCACCAGCACTATTCCTGGGACCACCACAATCACTCCTGTGACCAACACCACCACACCTGTGACCACCACCACCACACCTGTGGCCAACACCACCACCCTTAGGACCACCACCACCACCCCTGTGACCACCACCACCACACCTGTGACCACCACTCACTCACACCTGTGGCCAACACCACCACCCCTTAAGAATCACCACCACCACACCTGTGACCACCACTACCACCCCCTGTGGCCACTCACCACCACACCTGTGACTAACACCACCACCCTTACAACCACCAGCACCATTCCTGGGACCACCACCACGCCTGTGACCACCACCACCACACCCGTGGCCAACACAACCACCCTTAGGACCACCACCACCACCCTTACGACCACCACCACCACGCCTGTGACTGCCACCACCACAATTAGAACCACCACCACCACGCCTGTGACTAACATCACCACTCTTAGGACCACCAGCACCATTCCTGGGACCACCACAGTCACTCCTGTGGCCACCACCACCACACCTGTGACCACCACCACCACACCTATGGCCAACACCACCAGCCTTCGGACCACCACAATCACTCCTGTGACCACCACCAGCACAATTAGGACCACCACCACCAACACACCCGTGGCCAACACAACCACCCTTTGGACCACCAGCACTATTCCTGGGACCACCACAGTCACTCCTGTGACCAACACCACCACGCCTGTGGCCACCACCACCACCCTTAGGACCACCACCACCACCCCTGTGACCACCACCACCACCCCTTAAGACCACCACCACCACACCCGTGGCCAACACCACCACCCTCTTCGACCACCACAATCACTCCTAGACCAACACCACCACACCTGTGGCCACCACCACCACACCCTGTGACTAACACCACCACCCTTAAGACCACTCACCACCACGCCCATGGCCAACACCACTCACCCCTTAGGGACCACCAGCACCATTCCTGGGACCACCACCACACCTGTGACCACTCACCACCACACCCGCGGCCAACACCACCACACCTGTGACCTCCACCACCACAGTTAGGACCACCACCACAGTTAGGACCACCACCACCACACCTTTGACCACCACCACCACCCCCTGTGGCCACCACCACCACCCCTGTGACCAGCACCACCACACCTGTGACTAACACCACCACAGTTAGGGACCACCACCACCACACCTGTGGCCAACACAACCACCCTTAGGGACCACCACCACCACCCCTAAGACCACCACCATCACACCTGTGACCACCACCACCACACCCTTGCGACCACCACCACCACACCCGTGGCCAACACAACCACCCTTCAGACCACCACCACCACCCTTAGGACCACCACCACCACCCTTCAGACCACCACCCTTAAGACCACCACCACCCCACCTCCGACCACCACCCGCAGAACCACCCCCCTGCGGACCACCAGCACCACCCCTCGGACCACCACCCCTCCAGGTACTTCCCGCCCCTCCCTGCCCCTTTTCCGTGTCCCTTCCCGTTCCTCTGCCACCCCTTTTCCTTCCAGTCACCTGCGAGAACGGCGGCACCTGGGCCAACGGCCAGTGCCAGTGCCTGCCCGGCTTCAGCGGGGACCGGTGCCAGGACGTCATCAACACCATCGAGACCAACGCCGGTAGGAATCACACATTTTTATATTTATATTATTTATATTTATATTTATATTTATATTTATATTTATATTTATATTTATATTTATATTTATATTTATATTTATATTTATATTTATATTTATATTTATATCTATATCTATATCTATATCCATATTCATATCCATATTCATATTTATTATATTTATATTCATTATATCTATATTTGTATTTATAATCATATTTATATTTACAACATTTATAATTATAGATTTTATTTATAATATCTATATTTATTTTTTATTTATATTTATGTTTTTATTTTTTATATTTTTATCTATAATTATATTTTTAATTTTAATTTTTATCATTTTTAATTTTATTTTTATTCTTATTATTATTCATATAATTATATTTTTACTTATATTTATATTCATGTTTAGTTTCTATTATAGTTATATTTATTTTTATTTTTTTATTTTTATATGTATATTTTATTTATTTTATATTTTAATTTTAATATTTTAATTTATGATTATATTTTTAATTTTAATTTTATATATTTATATTCATGTTTATATTTATATCTATATTAAAATTTATATTTATATTTATATTTATATTTATATTTATATTTATATTTATATTTATATTTATATTTATATTTATGTTTTATTTACATTTTTATTTATATTTATATTTTTTATATTTTTATTTATAATTATATCTTTAATTATTTTTTTTTTTTAATTTTTGTTTTTATTTTCATTTTTGTGCCCTACTCTGGGATAAGATCTGACGGGGTGAGGAGGGTCTGGTGGGCTTCTCCACCGGGTGTGTGACCCTATTCCCAAAAATCCTCCTCCGTGGGGGTGGCAGAGTCTCTCAGGACCCCAAAATTTGGGAGGAGGCAGTGGTTCCATCAGGCCCCGCCCACCTAAATGCAGGATCCACCTGAGATTCCCACCTGGAAATTTTGGGAGATGGGGGATGACCCAGCTGCAAACCAAAGGGCAGAATCCACCTGAGATTCCCACCTGGAAATTTTGGGATGTGGGGGATGACCCAGCTGCAAACCAAGGGGCAGAATCCACCTGAGATTCCCACCTGGAAATTTTGGGAGATTGGGGATGACCCAGCTCCAAACCAAGGTGCAGGATCCACCTGAGATTCCCACCTGGAAATTTTGGGAGATGGGGGATGACCCAGCTCCAAACCAAGGTGCAGGATCCACCTGAGATTCCCACCTGGATATTTTGGGATGTGGGGGATGACCCAGCTGCAAACCAAGGTGCAGGATCCACCTGAGATTCCCACCTGGAAATTTTGGGATGTGGGGGATGACCCAGCTCCAAACCAAGGTGCAGGATCCACCTGAGATTCCCACCTGGAAATTTTGGGAGATGGGGGATGACTCAGCTCCAAACCAAGGTGCAGAATCCACCTGAGATTCCCACCTGGAAATTTTGGGAGATGGGGGATGACCATCCAGCAGGATCCACCTGTGAGGACCAGGTGGGAATTTTGGGCAACGCCGCAAGACCCCAGCCCTGGCTGGGAGCCACTGCTGGTCCCTTCCGGAGGTTTCTCCTGTTCCTTCACCCCGAATTCACGGGACTGGGGGGATTTAGGGGTCCCACCTGCCTGGAAAGCTCCACCTGGCTGACGGGCGGTTTTTGGCACCCCCAGAGACCAACGGCACGGTGCAGGTGGAGCTGCGCGTCACCAACCGCGAGTTCACCGAGGAGCTGCAGAACAGCTCCTCACCCAGCTACAAGGAGTTCGTCCGGGACTTCACCAAGCAGGTAAAGGAAGGGACACGAGACCCCTCCTGTTGGGGAAGATCAAACAGGGAAACCACAAATACGAATGCTCAGATTCCGAAACCACGAACGAGATTGAAATGAAAGAGATGCCAAGCCTCAGTTACTGAATTACCATGAAACAATGGGATGGCCCCTGAGGGCAATCCCCTCCCCTCTCTGCCCTCAGCCAGAGAGCAACTCCAAAGTCAAAGAAGATTTTGCTAGGGTCCAAAGAGCAGTTTTTAAAGTGTAACAAGCTATGGTAATATAGGGATTCCTATAGGCTGTATGTAAATGCTACAGAATTTGTATCTCGTATTACATTGGTTAGTGGGAATTAGAATATTCATCATGGAAGAAGATTTATTGTATTGTAAACGGGAAATCGCTCTCTTGCTTTTTACTTTTTTACCTCTTCACTCCTCTCAACACCCTCTCTCTCTCTCTCTCTCCTCTTCTCTTCTCTTCTCTTCTCTCTCTCTCTCTCTCTTTCTCTCTCTCTTCTCTCTTTCTTCTCTCTCTCTTCTCTTCTCTTCTCTCTCTTCTCTCTCTTCTCTTCTTCTCTTCTCTTTCTCTTCTTCTCTCTCTTCTCTTTCTCTTCTTCTCTCTCTCTTCTCTTCTCTTTCTTCTCTCTTCTCTTCTCTCTCTTTCTCTCTTCTCTTCTCTTCTCTTCTCTTCTCTTCTCTTCTCTTCTCTTCCTCTCTCCCTCTTCCCTTACCCCATCAGCCTTTTATCCCATTGCTCTTTCTCTTCTCCCTTTTATCTCTTTGTCCTGCTCCGGGCTGCGCCTGGCAGCTCTTAGCCGGGCTCTTTACAATAAACTGCAGCTGTAACTTTTAGCTTATACAGAGCACATGAGTTTTGTCCCTTACGACTGTCAATCCCAACACAAAGACTCCCGCACCCTCCCACACACACCTGGGGTCGGGATCTACCTGCTGGAGCAGCCAGAGGAGCCCCAAATTCTCCAAATTCCTGCGCGGTGTTCTCCGCCTCCAGCGGGGTGGATCTGGGGGGGACATACCCAAAATGAGGAGGATCCAGGAGGGTGGGAAGGGGAGGGAAAGGGAGGGGCACAACCGTCCCAGCTGGAGTTTTCCCCCCCAGATGGACGTGGTCTACGCCGACATCGAGGGCTACAAGGGCATCGAGGTGCAGCGCCTCAGGTGAGCGCCGCAGTCGCCGGGATGGGGATTTTGGGGTGGTTCTATGAGAAAAGGATAAAAAATAAAGGATGTTTGGATGGGTGGTGTTCCCCATCCAGGCCCGGCAGCGTGGTGGTGGACCACACCGTCATCGTGTCCCTGGTGGTGACGTCGCAGAGCCAGGAGAAGCTGCAGAACATCACGGCCAACGTGCAGGAGAAGATCGAGGTGGCGGCGACGCAGCTCAACTGCACCAACGGTACCTGGGGACAGCCAGGCCCCCCTGGGGTGGGGGACACCTTCCCGCCAGACACCCCCTGGGAGGGGCTGCGGGGCTGTCCCACCACCCCAAATTTGACCTCTCCCGCAGGCGACCTGTGCTTCAACTCCTCCGAGGTGGTGGTCACCGAAACGCCGCTGGAATTCGACCAGGAGGGTGAGTGGGTGGAGGGGCACCCACCTGGGTGTGGGGTCTCCAGAATCTCCCCCTAACTGACCTCTGTCCCCGCTCCAGCCTACTGCCGGAGCCACGCGCCCAACGGCTACCAGGAATTCTTCTTCCCCAACCTGACGAGCTCCGGGTTGTCCTGCATGTCCAACTGCACGCCGGGCACCGCCAGCACCATCAACTGCAACCGCGGCACGTGCCGCATCACCCACGGCGGCCCCCAGTGCTAGTAAGGGCTGTGGGAAAAGCATCCTCCTCCTCAAAGCCGTCCCACGTGGATCCAACCTTCGGGTGGATCTACACGGTCGTTCCCAAGCTGATTTCTGCCTGGAAATGGGTCAGGAATCACCAGGGTTGGAGCAGGGTGTGGGTTGTCATGGATCCAACCTTCTGGTGGATCTTCAGAATCCTTTCCAAGATGATTTCTGCCTGGAAATGGGTCAGGAATCACCAGGGCTGGAGCAGGGCCTGGGTTCACATGGTGGATTTCTTTGGTCATGGAATTGGGTCAAAAATCATTGGAGTTGGAGGAGGTTTTTGGTCTGCACGGATCCAACCTTTGGGTGGATCTTCATGGTCATTCCCAACTGATTTCTGCCTGGAAATGGGTCAGGAGTCACCAGAGTTGGAGCAGGGTCGTGGATTGTCATGGATCCAACCTTCTGGTGGATCTTCAGAATCCTTTCCAAGATGATTTCTGCATGGAAATGGGTCAAAAATCATTGCAGTTGGAGGAGGCCTTTGGTCAGCACGGATCCAACATTTGGGTGGATCTTCATGGTCATTCCCAACTGATTTCTGCCTGGAAATGGGTCAGGAATCACCAGGGCTGGAGCAGGGTCTGGGTCCATGTCGTGGAACTCCATGGGGACAGAAATGGGTCAAAAATCATTGGATTTGGAGCAGGATCTTGCTCCCCGTGGATCCAACTTTCTGGTGGATCTTCAGAATCCTTTCCAAGATCCTTTCTGCCTGGAAATGGGTCAGGAATCATCAGGGTCGGAGCAGGGTCTGGGCCCACATGATGGAACTTCATGGTCATGGAAAGGGGACAAAAATCGTTGGAGTTGGAGCAGGATCTTGATCTACACGGATCCAACATTTTGGGTGGATCTTCATGGTCATTCCCAACTGATTTCTGCCTGGAAATGGGTCAGGAATCACCAGGGTTGGAGCAGATTCTTGATCCACGTGGATCCAGCCCTTCTGGCCCACCTCCAAGGTTTTGTCTGCAGGACAAGAGGTCAAAAATCGCCGAGGTCGGTGCCACTGGATCCAAGCCATGGATCCAAACCTCCTGAGGGATCTCCATGATCATCTCCGGGGTTTGGCTTCCAGCAGGGCTTGAGGGTGCAGAAACGGGGTTGGGGTTTTTTTTTTTTTTGGGGGGGGTCCCAGCTTTGGGTTGACCCCCTTTGTCCCCCCCTCCTCCCCCAGCTGCGACGAGACCCACCTGTACTGGTACCAAGGTGACCGCTGCACGTCGCGGGTCAGCAAGGTGGCCGTGGGCCTGGGCCTGGCCGTGGCCGTGCTGGTCACCGTGGTCGCCGTCCTCTCCCTCTTCCTCTTCCGAGCGCGGCGATCCGGCTCCCTGAACATGTGAGAGAGAGGGGACGGGCTTGGGGAGGGAGAACCCGCTGGGTTTTGGGTTTTTAGGGTGTTCCTCATCCTCAATGAGGTGCTGAGGGCTGGGGTGGGGGGACCTCGGTTCTTTGTGGGGTGGGGAGGAGCTGGGGGGGGTCCAGGGCCGGCTGATGGTGACCCCCCCACGCCCCCTGCCCCGTCCCCAGGGCCGAGCAGAAGGTGATCGAGGGGTGGTACCAGGAGTCCAGCGAGGAGTGGAGCCCCCAGGGAAATTTCACCTTCCGGAACCAAGGTGGGTGTGGAGCGGGTGGGGTGAGTGGGGGTCTCTGGTGACCCCACGGGGGTGGTTTGGACCCCCAGTGCCCACCCCAAGCACCCCCACCGAGCCCTGCTGTCCCACAGGCGCCCAGCTGGAGGATGTCCATTCGGTCAGCCTGGAGGCCGTGGACACGTCGGTGCCGGTGAGTTCCCCCGCCCTCCGTGGGGTGGGACGGGGGCAGTGGGGACATCCAGGGTGGCCCTGGCACCCCCAAATGTTCCTGACACCCCATTTCCCCCCGGATGTTCCTCACATGCCGTTTCCCCTCGGGTCTTCTCCGGCGCCTCCCAACAGATCCAAATCCCGCGGCCGCAGAAGTTCATCACGAAGTTCTGAGACGCGGCGGGGTGGGGAGCGCTGGGGAGGTGGTTTCCACCACCAGGACCTCATCATCGTCGTCATCATCACCATCATCATCATCATCATCATCATCATCATCATCATCATCAAACTCATTGTCACCACCATCATCATCAAACTCATTGCCGCCACCATCATCGTTATCATCATCATCATCCTCATCATTGTCGTCATCGTCAACGTCATTGACGTCATCATCATCACCATCAGTGTCGACATCATCATCACCATCATCATCAGCATGATCAACATTGAAATCTTCATCATCATCATTGTTATCGTCATCATCATTGTCATCATCATCGTCATCATCGTCCTTGTCATTGTCGTCATCATCGACGTCATTGATGTCATCACCATCAACATCATGACAACCATCAATGTCAACATCACCATCAACATGATCAACATTAAAATTTCATCATCATCATCATTGTTATCGTCACCATCATCATCATCGTCATTGATGTCATTGCTGTCAACATCACCATCAAAGTCAGCATTGTCATCGTGATCAATATCAACATGATCCTCATCAAAATCTTCATCATATTTCTCATTGTTGCCATCATCATCATCATTATTGTTGCTATCATCAACATCATTGACGTCATCGCCATTATCATCACCATCAATGTCATCATCATCATGATGATGAATATCAAAATCTTCATCATCATCATCGTTATTGTCATCATCATCATTATTGTCATTGTCATCAACATCATTGACGTCACCGCCATCATCGTCACCATCAATGTCGACATCATCATCATCATCATGATCAACATCAAAATCTTCATCATTATCGTCAACATCAATGTCATGGACTCATTGACATCATTGATGTCATCACCATCAATGTTGACATCATCATCATCATCAATGTGATCAACATCAGAATCTTCATCATCATCCTCGTCATTATTGTCATGATCATCATCATCATCGACTCATCGACATCATTGACGTCATCACCATCAATGTTGACATCATCATCATCAACATGATCGACATCAGAATCTTCATCATCACCAACTTTATTGTCACCGCTATGATTGCCATCACCATCACTGCCACCATCACCATCATCACCGACATGATCACCACCACCGTCATCGTCACCTTCATCGTCACCATCACCGTCACCATCGTCACCATCATCCCCACGGAACGAGGTCCCCCCAGCACTGCAGGACATCCTGGACCTTCTCCTGGGGGGTACCTTGACCCCCTGCCCCACCTTCATCCTCCCCCTGTGCCCCTCATCCTCCTCTCAGCACTTTCAGGGTTACGACCCCTGTTCCGGGTCGTGACCCCACTTTTGGGATGTGGGGACCTCACCTCTTTTTGAGCACTTTTTGACCTAAAAGGCCACGTCCCCACCTCCAAGGTCACATCCCCACCTCCAAGGTCACGTCCCCACCTCCCTCACTCCCCAAATCCAAGGGTGAAGATCCCCCCCACCCCAAACAGGGGGCTGGACCCTCTCGTTCTTAATGAAATCACTCAAAAGTCTCTGGTGTTACTGGTTTGTACTGGGACGGCCCCAGTGCCGGCTTGGGGAGGGGGCAAACAACCCCCACCAACCCTTTTGGAGCATTTTTGGGGGTGACACCAGCTGGGACCTCCCCCCGCTCCAGCAGGGGACACTCCCAGCGCGCTCCAACACCTGCCAGGTGTGTTTGGGCCACACCTGGGCGCACCTGCAGGTATCGGGGACTTTGTCCCCGTTCCTGGCACAGGCTGCCAAGAAGGGTGGGACAAAAGACGTAAAAAAATGTTGATCTTAGCGTGGTGGGGCGGGGATCGGCCAAGGGCCAAGTGCCAACGGGCGAGCGGGGCGTGCCCGGGCCGGGGCGGGGAGATGGGGACGGGGTCGTGGTGGCCACGGTGGTCACAGTGGTCACAGTGGCCATGGTGGTCACAGTGGTCACGGTGATTGTGATCAGGGGGTCATGGTGGTCGCAGTGTTCATGGTTGTCATGGGGTCATGGTGGTTGGGAGTTCATGGGGGTCATGGTGGTCACAGTGGTCACGGTGGCCATGGGGGGTCGTGCTGGTCATGGGGGTCATGGTGGTCACAGTGGTCACGGTGGCCATGGTGGTCATGGGTTTAGGGGTGACCACGGGGGACACGGTGGGGGGAGTCGTGGGGCACAGTGGTCAGGAGAGTCAGGGGTGGTTGGGGGTTCATGGTGGTTGTGGTGGTCATGGTGGTCATTGGGGTCATGGGGGTCATGGGGGTCATGGTGGCCACAGTGGTCATGGGGGGTCATGGGGTCGTGGTGGTCGGGGGGGTCATGGGGGTCATGGTGGCTACGGTGGTCACAGGGGTCATGGTGGTCGTGGTGGCCATGGTGGTCACAGTGGTCATGGGGTCATGGGTTTAGGGGTGACCCACGGGGGACACGGTGGGGGAGTCGGGGGCACAGTGGTCAGGAGAGTCAGGGGTGGTTGGGGGTTCATGGTGATCGTGGTGGTCATTGGGGTCATGGGGGTCATGGTGGCCACAGTGGTCATGGTGGTCACGGTGGTCATGGGGTCATGGTGGCCATAGTGGTGAGGGCGGTGGCCATAGTGGTGAGGGCGGTGGTCATAGTGGTGACAGGGATCATGGTCATGGTGGTCCATTGTCCACCCTGGGACCCCCTCAGTGTCCCCACAACCAAGGGTGGCACCACCTCGGGACCCCCTCAGTGTCCCCACAACCAAGGGTGATGTCACCTTGGGACCCTCAATGTCCCCACTCAAGGGTGGCACCACCTTGAGACCCTCAGTGTCCCAAGGGTGGCACCCACCTCAGGACCCCCTCGCTGTTCCAAAGGTGGCCCCACCTCTAGACCCTCGATGTCCCATGGGTGACACCACCTCGGGACCCCCTCAATGTCCCCACAACCAAGGGTGATGTCACCTTGGGACCCTCGCTGTCCCCACCCATGGGTGGCACCGCCTTGGGACCCTCGCTGTCCCCACCCATGGGTGGCACCGCCTAGGGACCCTCGCTGTCCCATGGGTGACACCACCTCTGAGACCCTCAATGTCCCCACAGCCAAGGGTGATGTCACCTTGGGACCCTCGCTGTCCCCACCCACGGGTGGCACCGCCTTGGGACCCTCGCTGTCCCCACCCATGGGTGGCACCGCCTTGGGACCCTTGCTGTCCCCTGCTCCTCGAGCCATCGCAGCCGCCCCGCCCCCGCCCCCGCGCCCTTTGTCCCCGTGGGAAGGAGACGTGTTCGAACCCCAGGGTGACATTTCCCTGCACCCTGGGGACAAGGACGCGCCCTCCCGCACACGTCACCGCTCGGGGTGTCCCAAGGGCAGCTGCCAATCTCTGGGTTAACCATTAACTCCACCCCCGATATTTTCTCTCCCCGATTCAAACGCGTTTTCCCTCGATTTGCATTTTGCCAGCAGCGCTCGTCACGGGGCCACCCGGTGTCCCCATCACGGAAACGGGGAAGGGTGACAGCGAAACAAAGGATCTATTTATTTATAAATAGCTCTGTGTGCAAACACTGCGTGGGGAGGGACAGGATGGAGTTTCCTGACCCTCCTCACCCCCATATCTCTGTGTCCCCACCCCTGTGTCACCCTGTCCCCGCTGGCTCTCAGGTGGCTCCGCTCAGGGAACCGCGGTCGGTCTCCGGATGTGGATCTGGGGAGGAAGGAGAGAGGATGATGATGATGATGATGACGATGATGATGGGGTAGGGGACAAAAAGGGGGACGACATCAGGGTCCCGGGGTTGTGTCACCCACCATCCTCGAGGTGTCCACCCTCTCCAGGTTGATGTAGCTCGTGCTGGGCGTCTCCATGTCTGCGGGGTGGAAGAAGAGGTGCCGTGGCCCGCCCGGGTGCCACGCAGACCCCTCCCCACCCCCGTGCCCACCCCCCGTGCCCGTTACCTTCCCAGGTGGCCGCCAGGTTGCGCATGGCAAAGCCCTGGGGCCTGTCCCAGTCGCCGTCGTCGCTGTCATAGAGGTCCGAGCGCGATCTCGCCCTCTTCCTGCGCGGGGCGGGAGCGGCAGGGCTGAGGCTCGGGACCCCCAGGGACCCCCCGGCCCACCCCACGGCCACACCGCTACCTGTCCTGCTTTCTCTGCCGCCGGCAGCTCAGCAGCAGCAGCACGGTGAAGACGGTGGTGACCAGCACCACGACGGCCACCGAGATGCCCACGGTCACGGCCACCTTGCTGACGCGCGAGCGGCAGAACTGGTCCTGGTACCAGAAGGCCGCCTCATCCGAGCACCTGTGGGAGGGGAAGTGGTGGCCGTGGTGGCCGTGGTGGCCGTGATAAATATGGTGGTCATGGTGGCCATGGTGGCCATGGTACGGTGGTCATGGTGGCCATGATAGATATGGTGGTCATGGTGGTCATGGGGGCCAAGGTGGTCGTGGTGGTCATGGGGGCTATGGTGGTCGTGATAGATATGGTGGTCATGGTGGCCATGATATGATGGTCATGGTAGTCATGGTGGCCATGGTACGGTGGTCATGGTGGCCATGATAGATATGGTGGTCATGGTGGTCATGGGGGCTATGGTGGTCTTGATAGATATGGTGGTCATGGTGGCCATGGTAGATATGGTGGCCATGGTGGCCATGATATGGTGGTCATGGTAGTCATGATATGGTGGTCATGGTAGTCATGGTGGCCACGATAGATATGGTGGTCATGGTGGTCATGGGGGCCATATTTTTATTTCCTAAAAAGCTCTTCTAAAAGTTTTTTCCCTAGGTTTGTCCAAACTTGAACATTTCTTATTTGGGGGCCATGGTAGATATGGTGGTCATGGTAGTCATGGTGGTCATGATAGATATGGTGGCTATGGTGGCCATGGTAGATATAGTGGTCATGGTGGTCATGGTGGCCATGGTATGGTGGTCATGGTGGTCATGATAGATATGGTGGTCATGGTAGATATGGTTGTCACGGTGGCCGTGGTGGTCATGATAGATATGGTGGTCATGGTAGTCATGGTGGCCATGGTAGATATGGTGGCCATGGTAGATATGGTGGCCATGGTAGATATGGTGGTCATGGTGGTCATGGTAGTCCATGGTGGCCATGGTAGCCATGATAGATATGGTGGTCATGATGGTCATGGTGGCCATGGTAGATATGGTGGTCCATGGTGGCCATGGTGGTCATGGTAGTCCATGGTGGCCATGGTAGATATGGTAGCCATGATAGATATGGTGGTCATGATGGTCATGGTGGCCATGGTAGATATGGTGGTCCATGGTGGCCATGGTGGTCATGGTAGATATGATGGTCATGGTGGCCATGGTGGTCATGGGGGCCATGGTGATCATGGCAGTGGGGTCACCATGGTCATGTGGGTCATGAGTATTTGGGGTAATCACGAGGGTCATGGTGGCCATGGTGGCCATGGTGGCACTGTGGCCATGGCAGTGAGGTCGTCATGGTCATGGGGGTGATCACAGCTGTGGGATTGTCATGATGGTCATGGTGGCCATGGTGGTCATGGTGGTCATGGTGGTCATGGTGGTCATGGTGGCCATGGTGGTCATAGTGGTCACGTTGATGGGATCACCACGCTCATGGGTGTCACAGCAGTGGGGTGATCACAGTTGTGGGATTGTCATGGTGGCCATGGTGGCCATGGTGGCCACGGTGATGGGGTCACCACGCTCACGGGTGTCACAGCAGTGGGGTGATCACAGCTGTGGCATTGTCATGATGGCCATGGTGGTCATGATGGCCATGGTGGCCATGGTGGTCATGGTGGCCATGGTGTTCACGTTGATGGGGTCACCACGCTCACAAGTGTCACAGCAGTGGCGTGGCCACACCCACGTGGTCACCACGGAGGTCACCACGGCGGGCAGATGGCGGCGATCACAACCAGGGGGTTTGGGGGTAGGGGGAACCCCCCGTTTTTGGGGAGCGGCTCCTTACCAGCACTGCGGCCCGAGCAGGCCCACGGCGCAGCTGCCGTGGACGCAGGGCCAGGGCTCGGCGTGGCGAGCGTCGCAGCGCGTGATGCAGAGCACGCCAGACGCCGTCAGGTGCGGCGTGTAGAAATCCCTGAAGTCCTCGTGGATGTACGAGTGGCACACATCTGCCGGCGGCGAGAGCGCGGGGCGTTGAAATTTGGGCGGCGCTCGGGTGTCGGCACACCCAAAACCCGCCGTTGGGACAGCCAAAACCCGCCGTGGGACACCCAAAACGTGCCGTGGGGACACCCAAAACCCGCCGTGGGACACCCAAAACACCCCGTGGGGACACCCAAAACCCTCATGGGGACACCCAAAACCCCGCCATGGGGACACCCAAAACCCGCCATGGGGACACCCAAAACCCCCGTGGGGACAGCCAAAACACTACAAGGGGACACCCAAAACACGCCAAGGGAACACCCAAAACACGCTTATGGGGACACCCAAAACACCCCATGGGGACACCCAAAACACCCCGTGGGGACACCCAAAAACGTGCATTTGGGACACCCAAAAACTACCCCCGTGGGGACACCCAAAAGCGTGCCGTGGGAACACCCAAAAACACCCCATGGGGGACACCCAAAAGACGCCATGGGGACACCCAAATGTGCTGGGGACCCCTAAAACCACCCCGTGGGGACACCCAAAACACCCCATGGGGACACCCAAAAGCGCACCGTGGGGACACCCAAAATACGCAGTGGGGACACCCAAAAGCCAAGGGGACACCCAAAACA
>JAPFBE010000561.1:0-41255 GCA_034336665.1 Luscinia megarhynchos
GGGCTCGCTGCGGCCGGAGGGGGCCGCGCTCAGGGGAACGGGGCGCTTCTGGCGAGTTCCTTGCGCCGCCTTCCCCCGTGTGGCCCTGGCCTGAGCTGGCGGAGGGAGCGGCTGCCCGCGCTCTCCTCCTTGCCGCGGGTCGCTGCGGACGAGCCGGTGCCGCAGCAGCGATGGCTCATGCCGGTGGCTCTCGGTAGCCCGGAGGTGGCTGCTCCGTGCCCGGCACAGTTTCGGCCGTGGCGCCGCTGCTCAGGCGGGAGCTGTCCCTGCCCGGCTCCCGCAGGCTGCGCTTGTCTCCGCAGGTGCTGCCGCAGCGTCCGGGCAGCAAATGAGTCATGATTTTAAAGACTTAAGATTGCAGCTAAGGGTTGGAAGCAATTCATACTGGTCACGGTGGAAGTTAGATAAACAAACGATAGGTTAATGATCATTAGATTCTTGAGCTAGAGATAATAGAGGTATTATTTGCCATTAAGGTCTTCTTTCAGGTTTGTTTATAGAAGAGGTGGAGTAAGTGAACTGTTATAAGAACAGATAGAAACCAGTTGAACAATGGCTTATATCGGGAATTTATAGCAATCAATCACGAAGCAGAGGATATTCCGGATTGTGCCAGGCAGTCACGGAGACCTGCCTTACTGCCTTACTTCTTCTTTCAAGTCCCAATTCAAGACCGCTGACTCAGTTCAAGCGAACAATTACATACCCATGATGGACTATTGGCCTCATTTTAGTACAGAGCGGGAATGGGGAGGTGCTGGGGTTATGCATATGTATAGAATGTAAGACTTTGGGAAATAAATAGAGGGCAAAGAACCTTGTACGGGGCTGCCACGTCTCTAGAGAGCCACCGCCAGTGCAGAGCCGCCAGCTTCTTAATGAATGAACCACTTTTGTAAATTTGGCTAGTTAGTGTGTTTGTCCGTGAACATATCGGTTTTAACGATTCAATTTGGGCCACCACAGCAGGTGGAGGTTCTGCTCGGCTGTGAGACCAGCTCGGGTGGGTGAACCCTCAGGTTGGCCCCGGGATATTCCTGCAGTGAGGGCTCCACCGTCCGGACTGTTCATCCAGCAGCAGACAAGGACTGCTGACTGCTAAAACTCGGGACAAAACCGTGTGTTTAAAAACGGAAACAGTTTTAAACAGGGACCTGTAAGGCGTACGCGTGGTCAGGAAAGGCCATTGGGAAGCCGTGGGACACGTCCCAGCACAAGCTGTGCCTGGGCCGTGTGCCTGAGAGCTGCCCGCTGTATTTGGTGTCCGGCAGAGCTGTGGGGCTGTTGTGCCGGGCTCGGGCTGTGGTTGCCGCCAGAGCGGGATTTTGCCATTTGTTGTGCCGTAAAGGGCTCCGTTTGCTGCCAATTTGGGGCTAGCAGTTTTAAGGGTAAACCCTTGTCGATGGTCATTATGCTGCTGTGAATGTGTCCTGACTGTGAGAGGGGTTGTGAGAAAAAAAAAAAAAGCCCCCTCCTCGCTGTGACTGTGGTGTGTGTGTACCTTAGTTGATCTGGAGTACTAAGGGTGAGTGCTTTAGTACAGTCTGTTTGTGAGTGTTTACCGCGGGAATAATACGGCTGTGATGCTGGTTTGTGGAAGAGACGTTAGTTTGCGGGTCTGAGTGACGGAGAGTCGTGTGTTTCAGAGCTGTCGTGTATTTTTAAAGTAACTCTGCCATCTTCTGTCAAAAGTCGGTAGGTTTTTGAGAGCTGAGACGTTTTTGAAGAAAGTTAGTAAGACAGTACAGACAAAGGACAGGACCGGTTCAGCAGAGAAGAGTAAAAGAGTTTAATAAGGGTTTAGTTGTGATTCTAGACACGGAGGTTGTGTTTGTAAATAATAAGGGTAACTTCTGTCTGAGAATCCAACCAGATGGAAAGAGGGAGTTCCCTTCCCTCAGGGGTGTGGGCTGGACTCGTGGGAGTTTGTGAACTCAGGAAACTGGTGGATGGACAAGAGAAATGCAAGAATATATTTAGAAGGTTTATATCAAACATCTGCTGGAAAACTGGTGGCTTTGGATTGGGAACAACCGGCCGTAGAGGATTTAGAAAGTCAAGAAGAGGTGAATGGAATAACTTGTATTTGTGGGAAGTTTCCTGCAGTTTTTGGTGCATCTAGAGGCTGGCATGGTGCGTGGGTGCTATTGCAGTGTAAGATTTGCACGGGATGCTGTTATTGTTCTTCTGCTGATCGGTACAGAGAGTGTGCTCAGGGCCAACAGCTGCCTGATGGAGCTGATTTAGAACCAAAGATTTCACAGCTGGTGTGTGGAAAGTCACACTTAGTACATGAGCTGTGGCTGTGTGAGAGGAAGGCTGGGAAAGGGCTGTAAGGAGCTGTGAAGCTCGGTTTGGGTGGAAGTGAGACTAGAAGCAAAGGAGGAGATAATAAGAATTAGAGTGCTGGTTTTGTTGAGGGGAGGAGGAGTGATGGGAGCTAACCAAAGTAAAGAGATCCCTCAAATTAGTCCTTTAGGATGTGTTTTAGCACACTGGAATGAACTGGCAGGGTACAGTGGCACAGAGAATAAAAAGGCTCTTGTTAAGTTTTGTACACGGTGGTGGCCACTTTTTACAGGCTTGAAAAAGGGGTCAGATGGCCTCCAGCTGGAGCTTTAGATGATGAGACTTTGTTACAGGTTATGCTTTTCTTGAGACAGGAGCAGTAGTGGGAAGAAGTGACGTGTATGCTGACATGTTTTTCTCCCTCTGGAACCACCATGAGTGGCAGAGGAATTGTGGAATAGGAGCCCCCTCTGACCCCTTGGTATTGGCCCTGAAAAAAGACAATAAAATCAGTAGAGGAAGGCTAAAATGATGTTGTAGTTCATGCTCCATAAATCAATGCTGCACACACCCTGACAAGGTGTATCCAGCTAAGTCACTGGAGCAAAAGTTGGGGAATTTGGGAGTTGGGAGGCAAGGAAGGCTGAAAGGAGAAGCAAATTTGAGACTGTTATTAACCCCAACTCCCATTTTATCCTCTACTTCTGTAAAAAAGTCAACTCCAATCTCTGTCTCAACTCCAGCTCATATTCCATCCCCCACTTTAATTAAAGCCATTTCTATTTCATCTCCAGCTCTGAGCACAGCTGAATCAACTCCAGTTTCTATTTCAACTCCAGCTCCTGCTTCTATCCTATCCCCCCTTCCACTACCCCACTTACTCCTGAATCTCTGCCTCTGCCCAGCAGTGACCATGAGGAAGAGGAGCCCTCTCCAAAGGGACCTACAACATCACAGACCCAGAAAAAAATTAAGAAAATTATTCAAACACCTTTGAGAGAGGCTGTAAATCCTGAAGGGGAAACAGTAATAGTTAAAATTCTTTTTTCTACAACAGATCTAGAGGCTTGGGAAAAGATTGCAAAATGATATCAAAGTCACCCAATAGGTGTCGCAAAGAAGTTAAAGTTTCTGGTTAAACAATATCCACATGACTGGTCAGATCTCCAGCTGTTGTTGGATGCCTTAATGGAGATGGAAAAGCAATTGGTTTTGAAAGTAGCTGAGAGTTTAGCAGAAAATGTTTGTGAAATAACACAGAGGAAAAGGGGAGGTCTCTTTCCTCTTCAAAATCCATGCTAGAATCATAATAATGAAAATATGGAAAAACGTAAGGATTATCATTTATAAAAGATTATCAAGGCCTTATAGGGGTTAGGAAGAGCAATTCGTAAACCTCTAACCTGGTTGAGTCGAGCAAGGTCCCTCTGAAATACCTTCTGAATTTTTAAAACATTTGCGAGATGCAACGTGTCACCACACACCTTTAAATCCTTAATCTGAGGAAGGGATTCAACAACTAATAGATTTATTTCTGTGACAATCTACAGGAGACAAGAAACACAAACTTCAGAAGATAAGGGGTCCAACAGTGCTGGATTTAGGGACTTTGCTAGAAGATGCAAGGCTGGAAAGTTTTTAGCAACTGGAAAGAAGGCTGCAGAGAGAGCATGAGAAAATTGGTAGCAGGAGGAAGGGAAGAAGAAGCTAAAGGGAGGTGCAGACAAGGGCCACCAAGGCAGGGACCAGCCCAGCCAGGGAAAGACCAATGTGCATTGTGTGAGAAAATTGGACACTGGAAAAACCAGTGCCCAAAACGAAGAAAAGACGATGATTGAAGAAAGGAAGATCGGAAAGGGGAGGCAGTGGTTGCTTTTGTTAAGGAAGACTGAGGTAGACCGGAAGATCTTATTTATACATATTTATGTCTTAGTTTTGCTTAGTTTTGCCTACACTATCTTCATATTAAAATGAACCAAAAGTCCTTTTGTGCTTGTGCCTCCCCAGTTTGGGGGTGTTGGGGGTTTTTGACAAAAGTATTCGAATTCTTTATTGCACTTGAATTTTCAAAATTGTTTTTGGAGCATGTGTCTTTGCTTTTTGGGCACATTCTAGAATTTGAGATTAGTTTTTCCTGGTTTAAGGTTTTGGATTTATTACCTATTACTGGTAACCTTGCACCCTTTATTTTGTTTGCAAGTTTTTGCTTTGTTTATTGCAAACTTGTTTTCTTTTCTTTTTGATTTTTGCAAGCACAGTAAATGTCAGGCATTTTTCATTGTTTTGGTTAGCTAATTTGATGAATTATTCTTTATTTTTAATTTGTTGTTTTATTTCCCCCTTTTTCTAGAAAATTTAAAGTAAATTCTTTTACTTACTTCAAGGATTCTTTACTTAGCTAATTGTTGTGATAGGTATTTTTCAATGCTTTTCTATGCACTTTGACAATGCGGTTAAAATTGTTATGCCTTTAAGCATTTTTTAATTTTAAACACATATTATAATAGATACTACATAGCTTAAGCTAACTAGTATTAATATTACAGTTATAGGGTGTAGTAGTGTGTTAAAAATTCTAGTTTCTGTTTGTGACTATTTAAAGAGTGTATCTTACTAATGATGCCTTGTGTTCTGTTTTAGTTTTTGTATAACTTTCTGTATACTTTTTATCTTATGAGAGATAGAAACTAACATTTTTTGTCTAATTTTTTGATTTTTAAAATATTTTAGTCAGGTTTTGATGTTTGTTTAATTGTCTTACTATTGTAAGGATTATTTTAAGAGTTATAATTTGTGATACATTTTTGTAATTTGATCGTATTAGTTGGTGGGATAGAATGGGTGTAAAATATGAGAAGTTACAAATAACGATTTTAGCAAACTGATAAATATAAATATTAGAGAGATTCTTCTCAGACAAATTTACGTAATTGGTATTATCTATTTTTATGAAAGCACAAGCAGTTTTTAGGCGTGCACAGCCTTGGCTGATATACACAAGCATAGTTTTTTGACAAGTATTTGGAGGAGTTTTAAAGTGACAGACTCCTTGTTTAGTGTCTAGACATACCTTTATTTACCAGTGACAGTCAGGAATTTGGATCTATGCTCCAGACCAATGAGCACCTCTAGTTTGCCCTGGACAGCTTCCCTGGAGAAGTCTCCATTCACCTGCCAAAACATAAACTCTTTAATTTGGTCTTCAGTTTGGCCTACAAAATCTCTAAACAGTCATACACCTTTAAAAGCTCTGACTGTTTTCACTGAGAGCTCCAGAGGATCCCACAAGTCGAGTTATGACTTGAGAAAACACTAACACTCAGAAATGGGAGTCTGATGTCAAAATTGTTCAAGGAACCCCTGAAAAATCACAGAATTGGCAGCCATTGCTAGAGTTTTTCAAAGAACCACTTAATTTGGACACCAATTAGGTTGATGTAGCAGGTATAGCTGAAAGGGCTGAAAATGCTTTATTAAAAGAGGTTGTGAGTCCAAATTTGTATAAATTCCCCTGGAAACTAGTATATCTTCTCTCCTATGGAGAGCAACCCTGCCATATAATGCATGTAAGGTCACCCAGTGATCTGCCAGGCTCCAGTGCAGAAGGGAACTGCAGAACTGATGCTCTGGCCATGGCAGTGCAGAGCTCCACCCTGCCACACATCTTCTGCCAAGCCAAGCTCAGCCATGAGTTCTTCCATCAGAGCATCCCTGCCCTGGTAAGAATGTTTAAGTTAAGCAGAGAGCAAGCCAGATCAGTGGTGGCCTCATGCCCCAGCTGTCAACAACATGCCGTGCCATCCATGGACACCGGGGTGAATTCCCGAGGGCTGGAAAGCTGCCAACTGTGGCAGAGGGATGTAACGCACTACACCCCATTCAGAAAACTCAAATATGTACATGTGTCCATCAACACTTTCTCTGGAGCTGTGTTTGCGTCAGCCCATGCAGGAGAGAAGGCCAAGGATGTGATCCAGCACTTCCTCCTTGTGTTCTCCACCTTGGGCATTCCCCAGAACATCAGAACAGATAACGCTCACACTTACACCTGCCAGAAGTTCCATCAATTTCTAAATGAGTGGGGGGTGAAGCATGACACAGGTATGCTCCACTCTCCCACAGGACAATCCATGGTAGAGAGGGCCCATGGAACAATCCAAAGGCTCCTTGATCAGCAAAGAGGGGGGACAGAGACCATTCCTCCCATTGAGAGCCTCTGTAAGGTGATCCATGTTTTCAATTATTTAAAGAATTCATTTATGGAGCCAAGCCCATCACCCAGCACTTCTCTAATAACACCTGAGCTGAGGTCGAAGAGAAGCCACTGGTGCTGATCAAGGACCCTGAGTCCAAGCAGGTCATGGGCCCTTTCCCACTCATCACCTGGGGGATAGGTATGCCTGTGTCTCCACAGGATCAGGCCCAAGGTGGATCCTAGGGAAGCACATCAAGCCCTACCTCTAGCCACCAAACACAGCATCCAGAGAGAGCTCAGAACAAGAAAAAGAAACTCAGATAAGTGAGACGTATGCGGCAAGGAGAAGGAGAAAACTCTCCTGACCCCAACTGGATGGACTTAGCCAACAGAAGAAAAGGTGAACCAAACTTACCTGGCTCGTGTCATTACTGGACTAAGCTAAGAAGAAAATGGAAAAGTTTTTTCTATAATGATTATCCCTTTCTTTATGCACCTGCCCCACCCTGCTTTTCCCCTCACCCTGTCTCCCACAGTCACACACCCTCCCTGTTACCCTCTTCCCTAATAACAATGGTTCTTATCCCTGTACCCCTTAAGATACAGTTGCAGATTACTACTTCATATCTCTTGATTTTAAGTATTCTTTAATCCAAACGGAGTAACTCATCTACAGCACCTCCCTCCATGTGCCAATGAACAGAATGATGTTGCTGCCTCCAGCCAAAACCGCTCAACTTTGGATGCTCCTGGTGCTGACAACGGCATTCAGATGGATCGTCCCTCAGCCCAAACAAAATGTGTGGGTGACCCTGGAAAAAACTCTACAACAGGACAATCTGTGCCTGGCCATGGGTGACTTCAGCGACCCTCTAGCCACGTCCCTGGTGGGAATTCCACTGATGCCAAGAGACCATCCCTTTACAGGTAAAAAAACCAACCTGGTGGATACCTGGGATGAGGGACAAGGATTTTGCCACATGCACCAGAAGAACCTCAAGAGCTGGACCTATTGGGGTCCTCCCTGGCCCCTTTCTGTATTCAATTTTACTGTTCAATTTTCCATCAGCCTCTCCCACAGTCTGAATACATTCAATCTCTCCTTAGAAACACCTGGGCCAGAGAACATGGCACTGAATGGATATATCATATCCCTTATCCTTCACCAGCTGCCAGGAAAGTTGAACGGTGCAGCAGAGTACTTAGGACTACCCTGAAGGCACTTGGTGGAGGGACATTCAAGAATTGGGAAATGAACTTGACAAAGGCCACCTGGATGGTCAATACCCCAGGGTCCATCAATTGAGCTGGTCCTGCCCAGTGTGAACCCTTGCACACAGTGGATGGAGATAAAGTCCCTGTGGTACATGTGAAAGGTATTTTAGGAAAGACTGTTTGGATTAGTCCCATCTGAGGCAAAGACAAACCCATCTGTGGGATTGTCTTTTCTCAAGGACCTGGTTCCACTCGATGGGTATGCAGAAAGATGGAGAAACCCATTGTGTACCACAGGGAAACCTAATCTCAAGTGAGAACTGAGTGTAAGGTTTCACTGTAGAGTCTGAAGAGGATATTGATTTGGGTATGATGCAGATGGTGATAGAATAAGGGGTGGATAATGTCTTGGGTTGCAATACAGGATGTGACCAAAAGTGTGTATTCTATCACCATCTGTTAAAAACCAGGTGGGGCAGTGTTTTTTATCTCTTCCACATCCCTTCCTCCCTCCAGGAAGATATCTTCTGTTAATGGGCCATTGAGTCCCAGTGCATGACTGATAAAATTACATCATCCCCTTGGGAGATGCTCCAGTCAGGGGGGGAGCCAAGCTTTTCCTACCCAGATAGAAACTGAGATCTGGGACATCAGAGAAGCCTTTTTCCACTGGATTTCAGAGGAAAACCAGACCCTTCTACATGATCACTGAACCTTCGGAGGAAAACTGCACCTTCTACAGGAGCACTGCTTCAACAAAACCACATCAGTCACTGCAGGAGGATGCAGCCACCATTTAATGGGACTGCTACCAACATCCTGTCAGACAGGGTGTCTGGTTGTATTCTGACTCTGTCAGTGTTCTGGGTTTGTTTTTTGTAACACTGTATTTCTATTTTAATTTTCCCTAGTAAAGAACTCTCATTCCTATTGCCATATCTTTGCCTGAGAGCCCCTTAATTTCAAAATTATAATAATTTGGTAGGAGGGAATTTACATACTCAATTTCAAGAGAGGCTCCTGCCTTTCTTAGCAGACACCTGTCTTTCAAACTAAGACAACTGCTCAGAAGTAACCAAAAAGGAATCTCTGATTTTAATTTTGAGAGTTTTTGTAGTGAAGGAAGCCTGATGGAATTAATTAAGGAAGACAAGGTGCAGTGCGATTCCCTTCCAACAGATTTCTATTGAAGTATGTTCTGACATTAGCTGGTCAATATTCCCTATTGTCTGTGTTTAAACTAGAACAATCCCCATTCACCTGCAATATTAAGGGTATCAATTGAAAGAAACCTGCCTTGGCCATTTATTCGAGGATAACAATTGATTTGGAATCTCAATCTTCTTGTTTAAATAGTCAGGGAATGCCCTGTATGATGCAATTTTATCAGTTTGAAATGTGAGCAACCCCTCTATTTTCATCATCTTTAAGTTTAAATTGAATGGGAATCTCCATTGTGCCTTATTTTTTAGAGTTTAAGTTGATAGATGCCCCCATTAATTCCATCATTTGAGGGATTGACATCAGGGGCATGAAAATGTAGCAAATAAAAGGTGGCAAAAAAAGTGCAGGGGCCAAAAAGATGGAGAAAAGGGCAGCAAAAAAAGGTGTCAAAAAGGGGCAGAGAAGAAAAATGGATAAAGAAGTGAAGGGAAGGCTGCAAAAAGGGGCAGAGGAAAAAGAGAGTGAAAAAAGGGCAGGAGAAAAACGGAAAAAAAGGGGGAAAAATCGGGAAAAGAATGGCAGTGGGAAAAATTGGGGAAGAGTGAAAAAATGGAGATGGCATAATGCTAAAAAGGTGGCATTTAAGAAGAAGGACAGCACTGGAAAGGTGAGGAGAAAATGGTGTGAAACCTGAGCAGAAAAAGGACATGAAATATGAGAGGGAAAAATGGGAATCTCAGAGACACCCACACACATCTCAAGCCCCCCCACCCAAATCCGACAGAGCACCCCCACATTCCCCCCAAGAGAGACCCTCCAAATCCCACACACACCTGGGTCTGGATTCTTACAGTAACACACGGGAACAGTTTCTGGAAACGGGATGGGAACAATGGGCAGGTGCAGGAATGTGTGCCCGCTGTGCTGCCAGCCCAGGAATCAGCCTGTCTGGGGCCATGCCATGGCAAAGTGTGTCCTCAACAACTGCCAGGGCTCTGGGCTCCAGCTGCAGCTGAGCAGCAAAGGGATTAGTGCAGGCAGGAGAACAACCCATGGTGTGTTACTCCTGCCAGGTGTGGATCTCTGCTGGGAATAGAGCCTCTCCTTCAGCAGGCCAACGCTCCCAGATGGGAATTCACAAGGCTACGAGGCTGGGAGGTGAAGAGCAAAGCTGCTGTGAAGGGAAAGCTCAGCTCCTTCAGAGAAATCACCTAGGGCACTGGAGCACTGGTACAGGTGGGATGCAGAAAAGGAGAGATTTCCAGGAAAGGCTTTGTAGTTTGGTGGGGAAAAGCAGTACTGATACCAAATGGCTGCAGGGATGGTAATCTAAATTAGTTCAGGTCAGATTTCCTTTTTTTCAATTGGTGAGAATTATTAACCTCACCTGCAGTTATAGGGCCAAATAGTTACAGTTTTGGAATATATTGTAGTTTAATCTAGCTGTCCCTCATTCTGCATACTCACAGCATCCATATTGAACTATCTTATGATGTGTGAATTTCCTTCTGTCCTTATCCCAGTCCTCATCCTTCATGGTTTTTCAGCTTCTTTTTAATATGCAAGTACATGTTCTGTATCTCTCTACAATATTTCCATGGATAAAACCACTGAAAAACACTGCCTAAAGCTGAACCTGGGGACCAGTGCAAAAGGATGTTATATTAGCATTTTCTGTCCCTGTGCTGATACTGCTCTCCCTGGGAGGGAGATGGGAAATCTGTATTTCTGCTCCTGTGATCTTTCTCATGTTTGCCACAGCTGAGGCTCACCCCAGTTTTTCCCATTCTGATGATGATTCTGGACATCTCTGAGTGTTCACACGGGCCTTGAAAATACCACTGATGGTTATTGAGAAAGGAAAAGGCAAGTCAAACCTGGTAGGCAACCCGGGTGTCTCAGAGTGCACCTCTATTAGTAACAGCAGTTAGTGGCCATTCCTGGTGCACTTCTTTGATTATTTTATCTTATACCATTCTCTCTATTTTATTCCCTTACCATTTCCCAGCCTTTCCCGTGACTCTTTTTAACCAGCACCGCCGCTCCCACGGTGGCTCGGCACTGCTCCATTAGTAATAGTGGGCAGAGGAGACCCAGTAGTGCAGCATGTTATTCTGTTCATTCTATTCTCTCAATCTTATTGCAGCAGCAGCCCAGCTGTCCCTCGGTGCAGCTCTGTCAGTGACAAGGGGCCGTCTGGCCAGGCGGGCTGAGCCAGGGCAGGGCAGGGCAAGACACAGCGCAGCGCTGGCGGCGCCCGGCGGTGCTCGGAGTCTGCCGGCCTTGGCAGCTCAGGCACAGAAATGAATCCCAATTGTCGGTGACTGTTTTCATCCAGATAGGATAATCCAAGAATGTGAAAATTTTCACAAATTATCGTTTTACATTTCTCTATGGTAGTTACAAGAACAAAAGCTTTTTACATCACAATGTTGTAGTCCAAGTTAAATACATTTATCACACTACTATTTCTAAGTTTTCTTAAAAACAGAACTAAAAGAAACTATATTCATGGAGCAAAGTCTTACAAGATAAAATATATAGCATTATTTAAAATATTCGCAAAAACCCAAAAATATAAAACATACAAAATCAACACCAAGGAGAATGGCTTAGTTCCTGAACAATCGGATCAGGTCTACTTCCTGCACTCAATCGCAGAGTTCTGGGGAGCCAACTCGTTCCATTCTAACCCTACCGCTCCCACTTGGCTCTGTTCAACCTCTTGCTCCCACAGTTTCTATCCTCAGTAACATTTCACTGACACTTTTGCTTTATTTCTGCCTGATCTCCTTCATAACGAGAGTATCAAACCATAGCATGTGGCAGGGCTCCGAGGCGCGGGGCAGGGAATGCGGGGGACAGTGCTGAGCAGCCCGGGGCTGCTGCTTCTTTCTGCTGGACAGGCGGACTCCGAGGCGCAGCTGTGCTGTCCCCGCAGGCGGCAGCTGGCAGGCGTTGTCAGCGCCTGTCCCGGCACGGAGCTGGGCTGCAGCGGCTGCAGAGCCCGAGGGGCCGCGGCTGCGGGCACCGGAGAGCTCCCGCAGGCTGCGCTTGTCTCCGCAGGTGCTGCCGCAGCGTCCGGGCAGCGGGGACAGCGCGGGACTGAGCTGGCAGCGCCTTCCTGAGCCTCGGTGTCCCACAGGACCGGGACCAGCCGGGAGCTGTCATCATGTCCCTTTCAATGGACCATCCCCGTGGGTGGAAAGCTGTTCCATGGCCGATTTCCGAAAGGCTTTTCCATCACTCCTGATATGTAGGGAGCACGGGGCTGATTGTTCCCAGCAGTGGGGTTCCGGCTGTGAGCTGGAGAAGAGTGAATTCTGCTCCCTTCATGGGCGTCTGAAGGAGCTCCTGCATATCCTGGAGGGACGAGCAGCCGGGCTGACACACTTGCTTAGGGTACAAGAAGCCACTTGTCATAAGCAGGGGGACGCCACTTGTGAGCGAGCATGACTAGTTTAATAACTAAGCTGCCTTAGCAAGAACAAAATTCGGAACAGCTGTACCAAAAGTTTCACAAAAACAACCTTGTAAAAACTATGGAGTAAAATCAAGAAACAGGTAATACATCACTACTGCTGTGGGAGGAATGCCAGGTTGCACCAGGAAAAGCATTGACAGAGCGGGTCTGGCTTCACGGGCAGGTGCCTGGAGTGAGAGGAGGCAGCTGGTGCCAGTGGGTGAAATGTCTTTGCTGCGAGCTGGCAGGGAGAGGAGGAGGAGAAAGTGGTGCAGAGTAAAGGGGAGAGAAAGAGGGACAAGGCTGGAGCGGTGGAAAGGGGCGGGGATGGGCATGGGGCAGGCGGGCATTTTGCTTTCCAGCTCTGTGGGAAGTAAGGAAGAATTGTCAAATCTATCCAGGAAGAGGGAGAAATAGCAGGTGCTGGATATCGCCGACAATTTGGATTCATTTTAATTGCCTGAGCTGCCAAGGCCGGCAGACTCCGAGCACCGCCGGGCGCCGCCAGCGCTGTGCTGTGTCTTGCCCTGCCCTGCTCTGGCTGCAGCCCCACAACACCCACAAGCAACTTCCGCGGGAAATAACGTCCTTCATCCCAGCTTCTGTCGCATAGGAAACTTTTAGTGGTATTATTTATGTTCAGGGTATTCCATTACAGTCGTCGCTAGCACAGGAAATTCCGCCTCTCTGATTGCTGAAAACTACCAATAGGCAGTCTGCCCCCACGCTGGTGGTTCAATGTACCGGAACCGTCCCCCCTCTATTACAGGGATGGCATAAAATGTTTCTCGCTCCCGTTACCTTCGTGCCAGTCCGGGCAGGCGGTCCCGGAGCTGGGAGCGGCTCCAGCCCAGGTACGAGCCGCGCTCGGTTGTGCCCCAGCCCGGGCTCGCTGCGGCCGGAGGGGCCGCGCTCAGGGGAACGGGGCGCTTCTGGCGAGTTCCTTGCGCCGCCTTCCCCCGTGTGGCCCTGGCCTGAGCTGGCGGAGGGAGCGGCTGCCCGCGCTCTCCTCCTTGCCGCGGGTCGCTGCGGACGAGCCGGTGCCGCAGCAGCGATGGCTCATGCCGGTGGCTCTCGGTAGCCCGGAGGTGGCTGCTCCGTGCCCGGCACAGTTTCGGCCGTGGCGCCCCGGGCTCGGCGCCGCTGCTCAGGCGGGAGGTGTCCCTGCCCGGCTCAGGGCTGGCACGGCATGAACTTGAACGTGCCTCAGAGCCCAAAGCACTGCAGGCGCCGAGTGGAGGCACAAAGCGCCGCATCCTGCCTGCTTCGGGCTCTGGAGGCTCCTTGGCGCTGCCTTCTCGGCGAGGAGCCGCTTCCCGCTGCCAGGCAGGGACCCAGGGCGGCTGTGGCAGCGCTCGGTGTGCCCGGGCTCCGAGGCGCGGGGCAGGGAATGCGGGGGACAGTGCTGAGCAGCCCGGGGCTGCTGCTTCTTTCTGCTGGGCAGGCGGACTCCGAGGCGCAGCTGTGCTGTCCCCGCAGGCGGCAGCTCGCAGGCGTTGTCAGCGCCTGTCCCGGCACGGAGCTGGGCTGCAGCGGCTGCAGAGCCCGAGGGGCCGCGGCTGCGGGCACCGGAGAGCTCCCGCAGGCTGCGCTTGTCTCCGCAGGTGCTGCCGCAGCGTCCGGGCAGCGGGGACAGCGCGGGACTGAGCTGGCAGCGCCTTCCTGAGCCTCGGTGTCCCACAGGGCCGGCACCACCCGGGACCTGTCATCATGTCCCTTAAAATGGACCATCCCCGTGGGTGTAAAGCTGTTCCTGAGGCCGATTTCCGAAAGGCTTTTCCATCACTCCTGATATGTAGGGAGCACGGGGCTGATTGTTCCCAGCAGTGGGGTTCCGGCTGTGAGCTGGAGAAGAGTGAATTCTGCTCCATTCATGGGCGTCTGAAGGAGCTCCTGCATCTCCAGGAGGGACGAGCAGCCGGGCTGACACACTTGCCAGGGCCACAAGAAGCCACTTGTCATAAGCAGGAGGACGCCACTTGTGAGCGAGCAATGAGTGAAGATCTGGAGAATGGAATCTGCAGCAGCGATGGCAGAGTGAGGGAGCCCCTGGGTCCCCAGGGCACATCAGCAACCGGCCATGGGCACAGAAGCATCCTCAGAAGATTGCCGGGTGAGTGCAGGGCCACACCTGTGGCCTCTAGGGAGGGCCAGTGTCAGCTGGCAAGGACAGGGCTGGCAGGTGTGTGGCTGTTTCCTGATGTGTGGAAGAGGCCTCGTGCTGCGCTCGGCGCCAGCAGTGGCTGGAAGCGGCAGCCGCAGCTGCCCCCAAGGCTGTGCAGCTCTCCTGCTGCAGCCTGTCCCCAGCCCGCTGTCCCTGGCTGTCCCCACAGCTGTGTCCCTGCCTGTGTGCAGCCTCTTGGCTCTCTGGCTGCAGCTGAGGGTGGAGCAAAGAGGCTGAGAGCTCCCTCCTGTGCTCCCCGGCCATTGGGGGAGCAGCTTCGAGGGCCGGCTGTGCTTCTGGCAGCCAGCAGCTCTTTCCTGCTCCAGGCAAGAGCTTCAGCTGCCATCCCGTGCTCACCTTGGTGCTGATCCTGCTCCTGTTGCTGCTGCTGGCGTTGGCGGTGGCCTTGGCTGTGCAGTCAGGTAAGGGAGGGGCAGCAGGCTGGGCCCAGCCCCTCGGGGCAGAGCGGGGTCCCTGCTCCCTGCACAGGTGTCAGGGCCCACACTACGTGCAGAGTCCTGATAGGTTCTTTTTGGGGATATCAAAGGGCAAAAACTACAGCAAGGGACAAAACCAGCTTACTTTTGCAAAATATGCACTTCATTTAGTTCCAACCAAAATGCCATAGGGGGACAGGAAATAGAGAGAGAAAAAGTGAGAGAGAGAGAGAGGGGTTGGGATTATAGCTACCAAGACGGGCAGACGATCCTCGTGGAACCAGCCAATAGATGTCCTTTGCCGTCCGGGGAGATCTCAAGGGGTCTTTTTTCGAGGATGTTTTTATAGTCTTTTCCAAAGCGAGTGGCTTCTGGCCAAAAGGTGGGAAGATTTATGGACTATTGTATGTGGAGATCGTTGCTCCAAGAAACAGGTGGAAACAGGACGCTTCAGCAAGCAGCCTGCTCGAGAGCAGCGCACTACGGCAAGCTCCAGGCACACCAACAGTCCTTGTGACCAGTCCATTGTTCTCATACCTGTGGGAGCCTTGTTGGGTAAACCAGTCTCATGAGAGACCAGTCCTGGTCCAATGAGCACCACCTGGAACAATCACTTGGCGTTCCTCCCAACCCTGGCCAGCGCCTTTCAGCTGCAGTTTGAGGGGTCTTCTTAGACCTCAGGCGAGGGTCGTTGGGCAGAACCATAGGGAGGCTTTCAGACGGACTCTTACAACAGGGCAATCCTCACACCTTCTCCTCTTCCCCCTGCAGCACCACAGCTTCCAGTTCCACCTGCGCCTCCGCTGCTGGTTCTGGGCTGTCCCCATGGCTGGGTTGGATACAATGGAGTTTGCTACTACTTCTCAAGGGATCAGGGCACCTGGGATGAGGCTCAAGAGCGGTGCTCGGAGCTCGGCGCCTCCCTGGCCATTGTCAAGGATGAGGCAATGGTGAGTGAGGGGCTGCGGGCGCTGTGGGGTGGCTGAGGGGAGCCTGGGGGTGCTCGTGGGCCGGGCTGGGTGCTGGTGGGGCTGGGGCTGCAGCCCTGTGCCGGGGCCTTGCAGGGAAGGAGCCCCGGGGCCGTGTCCCCCCGAGGGGCCGGGGCAGCTGCCACTGCTCTCTCCTTGGCAGGATTTGCTCTTCCGCCTCGGCGGGAACGGCGATTACTGGGTGGGGCTGCGCAGATGGGGCGAGCACCTGCAGTGGGGGGACGGCAGCAGCTTCAGCTCCTGGTGAGTGCCGGGGAGCCGGGCAGGGCATGGGGGGACAGGGGCACAACGTGTTCCCCTGGCAACCAGCGCTGGCTCTGCTCCTCCCTGCAGGGTTCCTGTCCTTGGCAATTCCGAGTGTGTGTGCCTGGCTGAGGAGAAATTCAGGAGTGAGAGCTGCTCGAATCCGCAGCCGTATCTCTGCAGCAAGGCCCGAGCTCCCCTGTAACAGGGGATGGAGAAAGGAGCTTCTCATGCTGCAGTCCCTGCCTCACCATCTGAGCCCAGCATAGGGCTGTCCTTTCTCAGCTGCACTCTGTACCTTGCACTTGCTCTCACGGTCACCTCAGTGCCTGTTCATCCCCAGTGCCAGCGCTGGGCTGGCTGTTCAAAGGAGAAGTCTCTCCAATCCATCCTGCCAGCCATGCTAGCTGCAGTGAGGGGATTGCCCTCATTGCACAACAAGTTTCGAATGGGAAATCTAAAGCACCCTGGTCTCTTGGAAATCATGGCAAAGTGGTCTGAAGGTGAGACTTTTGGACTGTCCTTGGAAGAGGAAGAAGAACAGCTGGCACGTGTTGAAGAAGAATCCCAGTTTTGCCGCCAGGTTCCTGAGTGGGCCGAATGGTGTCTCTATCTCTCTGTCTGTCTCCTTGTTGCAAAGGATCTGACTGTTCTGCTGTGGGAGCAATTCCAGGCTGAAGCAGGACAAGGATTTTTCTCCCTGAGGGAGAAGCAGTGATGTTATGTGACTGTAACCTGCATCCCTCTATACCACTGTGTGGGGAGGAGGGAGGGACAGAATCAGGCATCAAGTGAAGCTCTAGAAGGAGAGAACAGTGTGGGGAAGATGCACTTTAGGATTTGGCGTAGTTCTCGTTGCCTTGCTGTGATTTACTTGATCATAAATTCAATTAATTTTCCCTGTCTGGGCCATTTATCCCCATGATGTATGAGAGATGTCTTGCTGGCTTTATTGAGACCCTCGAGTTTTTCCTGATATGTTCTGTTCCTGCCAAGGGTGAGGAGGAGAGGGACAGAGGAGTTTTGCTGGCACCAGGCACCTGGCCAGGCCCAGCCCACCCCAATCATCCCTGCAATAATTCACTCCTCTCCCACCATTACCCGGTCTCACAGCGGGTCTGGATTCATGGGCAGGTGCCTGGAGTGAGAGGAGGCAGCTGGTGCCAGTGGGTGAAATGTCTTTGCTGCGAGCTGGCAGGGAGAGGAGGAGGAGAAAGTGGTGCAGAGTAAAGGGGAGAGAAAGAGGGACAAGGCTGGAGCGGTGGAAAGGGGCGGGGATGGGCATGGGGCAGGCGGGCATTTTGCTTTCCAGCTCTGTGGGAAGTAAGGAAGAATTGTCAAATCTATCCAGGAAAAGAGGGGAGAAATAGCAGGTGCTGGATATCGCCGACTATTGGGATTCATTTTAATTGCCTGAACGTCCAAGGCCGGCAGACTCCGAGCACCGCCGCCAGCGCTGCGCTGTGTCTTGCCCTGCCCCTGCCTTTGGCTGCACCTGCCTGACGAAACATGCCACAAGCAGCTGCCCCGCGGGGCGGACATCATCACCAGCTCCTTCATCCCACGCTTTTCCAGTGTGCTGCATAGGAAACTGTGTGGTGCGGTGCTTTTTAGTGGTTCTTAGGGATATGCCGTACAGTGTGATCGCTATCACCGCGAAATTCCGCCTCTCTGATTGGTCAAAAACTACCAGTAAGTCCGCTCCGTCCCCACGCTCGTGGTTCATGTACCGGAACCGTCCCCCTCTATTACAGGGATGGCATAAAATGCTTTCTCGCTCCCGTTACCTGCGGCCCTGGTCCGGGCAGGCGGTCCCGGAGCTGGGAGCGGCTCCAGCACAGGTACGAGCCGCGCTCGGTTGTGCCCCAGCCCGGGCTCGCTGCGGCCGGAGGGGCCGCGCTCAGGGGAACGGGGCGCTTCTGGCGAGTTCCTTGCGCCGCCTTCCCCCGTGTGGCCCTGGCCTGAGCTGGCGGAGGGAGCGGCTGCCCGCGCTCTCCTCCTTGCCGCGGGTCGCTGCGGACGAGCCGGTGCCGCAGCAGCGATGGCTCATGCCGGTGGCTCTCGGTAGCCCGGAGGTGGCTGCTCCGTGCCCGGCACAGTTTCGGCCGTGGCGCCCCGGGCTCGGCGCCGCTGCTCAGGCGGGAGGTGTCCCTGCCCGGCTCAGGGCTGGCACGGCATGAACTTGAACGTGCCTCAGAGCCCAAAGCACTGCAGGCGCCGAGTGGAGGCACAAAGCGCCGCATCCTGCCTGCTTCGGGCTCTGGAGGCTCCTTGGCGCTGCCTTCTCGGCGAGGAGCCGCTTCCCGCTGCCAGGCAGGGACCCAGGGCGGCTGTGGCAGCGCTCGGTGTGCCCGGGCTCCGAGGCGCGGGGCAGGGAATGCGGGGGACAGTGCTGAGCAGCCCGGGGCTGCTGCTTCTTTCTGCTGGGCAGGCGGACTCCGAGGCGCAGCTGTGCTGTCCCCGCAGGCGGCAGCTGGCAGGCGTTGTCAGCGCCTGTCCCGGCACGGAGCTGGGCTGCAGCGGCTGCAGAGCCCGAGGGGCCGCGGCTGCGGGCACCGGAGAGCTCCCGCAGGCTGCGCTTGTCTCCGCAGGTGCTGCCGCAGCGTCCGGGCAGCGGGGACAGCGCGGGACTGAGCTGGCAGCGCCTTCCTGAGCCTCGGTGTCCCGCAGGGCCGGGACCAGCCGGGACCTGTCATCATGTTCCTTGAAATGGGCCATCTCCGTGGGTGTAAAGCTGTTCCCGAGGCAGATCTTCGTAAGGCTTTTCCATCACTCCTGATTTGTCGGAGCACGGGGCTGATTGTTCCAAGCAGAGAGATGCCGGCTGTGAGCTGGAGCAGAGCGAATTCTGCTCCATTCATGGGCGTGTGAAGGAGCTCCTGCATCTCCAGGAGGGACGAGCAGCCGGGCTGACACACTTGCCAGGGGCGCAAGAAGCCACTTGTCATAAGCAGGAGGACACCACTTGTGAGCGAGCAATGAGTGAAGATGTGGAGAATGGAATCTGCAGCAGCGATGGCAGAGTGAGGGAGCCCCTGGGTCTCCCAGGGCACATCAGCAACCGGCCATGGGCACAGAAGCATCCTCAGAAGATTGCCGGGTGAGTGCAGGGCCACGCCTGTGGCCTCTAGGGAGGGCCAGTGTCAGCTGGCAAGGACAGGGCTGGCAGGTGTGTGGCTGTTTCCCGATGTGTGGAAGAGGCCTCGTGCTGCGCTCGGCGCCAGCAGTGGCTGGAAGCGGCAGCCGCAGCTGCCCCCAAGGCTGTGCAGCTCTCCTGCTGCAGCCTGTCCCCAGCCCGCTGTCCCTGGCTGTCCCCACAGCTGTGTCCCTGCCTGTGTGCAGCCTCTTGGCTCTCTGGCTGCCACCTGAGGGAGGAGCAAAGAGGCTGAGAGCTCCCTCCTGTGCTCCCCGGCCATTGGGGGAGCAGCTTCGAGGGCCGGCTGTGCTTCTGGCAGCCAGCAGCTCTTTCCTGCTCCAGGCGAGTGCTTCAGCTGCCATCCCGTGCTCACCTTGGTGCTGATCCTGCTCCTGTTGCTGCTGCTGGCGTTGGCGGTGGCCTTGGCTGTGCAGTCAGGTAAGGGAGGGGCAGCAGGCTGGGCCCAGCCCCTCGGGGCAGAGCGGGGTCCCTGCTCCCTGCACAGGGCAATCCTCACACCTTCTCCTCTTCCCCCTGCAGCACCACAGCTTCCAGTTCCACCTGCGCCTCCGCTGTTGGTTCTGGGCTGTCCCCATGGCTGGGTTGGATACAATGGAGTCTGCTACTACTTCTCAAGGGATCAGGGCACCTGGGATGAGGCTCAAGAGCGGTGCTCGGAGCTCGGCCTCCTGGCCATTGTCAAGGATGAGGCAATGGTGAGTGAGGGGCTGCGGGCGCTGTGGGGTGGCTGAGGGGAGCCTGGGGGTGCTCGTGGGCCGGGCTGGGTGCTGGTGGGGCTGGGGCTGCAGCCCTGTGCCGGGGCCTTGCAGGGAAGGAGCCCCGGGGCCGTGTCCCCCCGAGGGGCCGGGGCAGCTGCCACTGCTCTCTCCTTGGCAGGATTTGCTCTTCCGCCTCGGCGGGAACGGCGATTACTGGGTGGGGCTGCGCAGATGGGGCGAGCACCTGCAGTGGGGGGACGGCAGCAGCTTCAGCTCCTGGTGAGTGCCGGGGAGCCGGGCAGGGCATGGGGGGACAGGGGCACAACGTGTTCCCCTGGGAACCAGCGCTGGCTCTGCTCCTCCCTGCAGGGTTCCTGTCCTTGGCAATTCCGAGTGTGTGTGCCTGGCTGAGGAGAAATTCAGGAGTGAGAGCTGCTCGAATCTGCAGCCGTATCTCTGCAGCAAGGCCCGAGCTCCCCTGTAACAGGGGCTGGAGAAAGGAGCTTCTGAATCTGCAGTTGCTCATAGCCTGTATATGAGAATTGGTGGCTCCACAGAACTCTGCGATTGAATGCAGGAAGTAGACCTGATCCGATTATTCAGCCATTCCACTGGGTGTTGATTTTGTATGTTTTATATTTTTTGTTTTTTTGCAAATATTTTAAATAAAGCTATATATTTAATCTTGTAAGACTTTGCTCCATGAATTTAGTTACTTTTAGTTCTGTTTTTAAGAAAACTTAGAAATAGTAGTGTGATACATGTATTTATCTTGTACTACAACATTGTGATGTAAAAAGCTTTTGTTCTTGTAACTACCATAGAGAATTGTAAAAAGATATTTAGGAAAATTTTCACATTCTTGGATTATCCTATCTGGATGAAAACAGTCACCGACAATTGGGATTCATTTCTGTGCCTGAGCTGCCAAGGCCGGCAGACTCCGAGCACCGCCGGGCGCCGCCAGCGCTGCGCTGTGTCTTGCCCTGCCCTGCCCTGGCTCAGCCCGCCTGGCCAGACGGCCCCTTGTCACTGACAGAGCTGCACCGAGGGACAGCTGGGCTGCTGCTGCAATAGGATCGAGAGAATAAAAAGCTGCACTGCCGGCTCTCCTCTGTCTGCTATCACTAGTGGAGCAGTGCCGAGCCGCTGTGGGAGCGGCGGTTCTGGTTAAAAAGAGTCACGGGAAAGGCTGGGAAATGGTAAGGTAATAAAATACAGAGAATGGTATAAGATAAAATAATCAAAGAAGTGCACCAGGAGTGGCCACTGACTGCTGTCACTAAAAGAGGTGCACCGAGGGACAGCCGGGTTGCCAACCAGGTTTGACTTGCCTTTTCCTTTCTCAATAACCATCAGTGGTATTTTCAAGGCCCGTGTGTACACTCAGAGATGTCCAGAATCATCATCACAATGGGAAAAACTGGGGTGGGCATCAGCTGTGACAAACATGAGAGATCACATGAGCACGAATACAGATTTCCCATCTCCCTCCCAGGGAGAGCAGTATCAGCACAGGGACAGAAAATGCTAATATAACATCCTTTTGCACTGGTCCCCAGGTTCAGCTTTAGGCAGTGTTTTTCAGTGGTTTTATCCATGGAAATATTGTAGAGAGATACAGAACATGTACTAGCATATTAAAAAGAAGCTGAAAAACCATGAAGGATGAGGACTGGGATAAGGACAGAAGGAAATTCACACATCATATGAGAGTTAAATGTGGCTGCTGTGAGTATGCAGCATGGGGGACGGTTGGATTAAACTAGAATAGATTACAAAATTGTAACTATTTGGCCCTATAACTGCAGGTGAGGTTAATAATTCTCACCAATTCAAAAAAGGGAAATCTGGTCAGAACTAATTTAGATTACCATCCCTGCAGCCATTTGGTCTCAGTACTGCTTTTCCCCATCAAACTACAAAGCCTTTACTGGAAATCTCTCCTTTTCTGCTTCCTGCCTGCACAGTGTTGCAGTGCCCTAGGTGATTTCTCTGAATGAACTGAACTTTCCCTTCACAGCAGCTTTGCTCTTCACTTCCCAGCCTCGTAGCCTTGTGAATTCCCATCTGGGAGCGTTGGCCTGCTGAAGGAGAGGCTCTATTCCCAGCAGAGATCCACACCTGGCAGGAGTAACACACCATGGGATGTTCTCCTGCCTGCACTAATCCCTTTGCTGCTCAGCAGCACCTGGAGCCCAGAGCCCTGGCAGTTGTTGAGGACACACTTTGCCCTGGCATGGCCCCAGACAGGCTGATTCCTGGGCTGGCAGCACAGCGGGCACACATTCCTACACCTGCCCGTTGTTCCCATCCCGTTTCCAGAAGCTGTTCCCGTGTGTTACTGTAAGAATCCAGACCCAGGTGTGTGTGGGATTTGGAGGGGCTCTCTTGGGGGGAATGTGGGGCTGGTCTGTGGGATATGGTTGGGGAGCTTGAGATGTGTGTGGGTGTCTCTGGGATTCCCATTTTTCCCTCTCATATTTCATGTCCTTTTTCTGCTCAGGTTTCACGCCCTTTTCTCCTCACCTTTCCAGTGCTTTCCTGCTTCTTAAATGCCACCTTTTCAGCATTATGCCATCTTCATTTTTTCACTCTTCCCCAATTTTTCCCACTGCCATTCTTTTCCCGATTTTCCCCCCTTTTTTTTCGTTTTTCTCCTGCCCTTTTTTTTACTCTCTTTTTCGTCTGCCCCTTTTTGCAGCCTTCCCTTCACTTCTTTATCCATTTTTCTTCTCTGCCCCTTTTTGAAACCCTTTTTTTTTGCTGCCCTTTTCTCCATCTTTTTGGCCCCTGCACTTTTTTTGCCACCTTTTTTGCTACCTTTTCATGCCCCTCGATGTCAATCCCTCAAATGATGGAATTAATGGGGGCATCTATCAACTTAAACTCTAAAAAATAAGGCACAATGGAGATTCCCATTCAATTTAAACTTAAAGATGATGAAAATAGAGGGTTTGCTCACATTTCAAACTGATAAAATTGCATCATACAGAGCATTCCCTGTTCTATTTAAACAAGAAGATTGAGATTCCAAATCAATTGTTATCCTTGAATAAATGGCCAAGGCAGGTTTCTTTCAATGGACACCCTTAATATTGCAGGTGAATGGGGATTGTTCTAGTTTAAACACAGACAATAGGGAATATTGACCAGCTAACGTCAGAACATACTTCAATAGAAATCTGTTGGAAGGGAATCGCACTGCACTTGTCTTCCCTAATTAATTCCATCAGGCTTCCTTCACTACAAAAACTCTCAAAATTAAAATCAGAGATTCCTTGTTTGTTACTTCCAAGCAGTTGTCTTGGTTTGAAAGACAGGTGTCTGCTAAGAAAGGCAGGAGCCTCCCTTGAAATTGAATATGTAAATTCCCTCCTACCAAATTATTATAATTTTGAAATTAAGGGGCTCTCAGGCAAAGATATGGCAATAGGAATGAGAGTTCTTTACTAGGGAAAATTAAAATAGAAATACAGTGTTACAAAAACAAACCCAGAACACTCAATGAGTCAGAATACAACCTGACACCCTGTCTGACAGGATGTTGGTAGCAGTCCCATTAAATGGTGGCTGCATCCTCCTGCAGTGACTGATGTAGCTCAGCTGAAGCAGTGCTCCTCTAGAAGGGTGCAGTTTTCCTCCAAAGTTCAGTAGAAGGGTCTGGTTTTCCTCTGAAATCCAGTGGAAGAAGGCAGCTCTGATGTTCCAAATCTCAGATTTTATCTGGGTAGGAAAGGCTTGGCTCCTCCCCCTGGCTGGAGCATCTCCCAATGGGATGATGTAATTTTATCAGTCATGCAGTGGGACTCAATGGCCCATTAACAGAAGATATCTTCCTGGAGGGAGGATGGGTTGTGGAAGAGATAAAAACACTGCCCCACCTGGTTTTTAACAGATGGTGATAGAATACACACTTTTGGTCACATCCTGTATTGCAACCTAAGACATTATCCACCCCTTATTCTATCACCATCTGCATCATACCCAAATCAATATCCTCTTTAGACTCTACAGTGAAACCTTACACTCAGTTCTCACTTGAGATTAGGTTTCCCTGTGGTACACAATGGGTTTCTCCATCTTTCTGCATTACCCATCGAGTGGAACCAGGTCCTTGAGCAAAGACAATCCCACAGATGGGTTTGTCTTTGCCTGACATGGGACTAATCCAAACTGTCTTTCCTAAAACACCTTTCATGTGTACCACAGGGACTTTATCTCCATCCACTGTGTGCAAGGGTTCACACTGGGCAGGACCAGCTCAATTGATGGACCCTGGGGTATTGACCATCCAGGTGGCCTTTGTCAAGTTCATTTCCCAATTCTTGAATGTCCCTCCACCAAGTGCCTTCAGGGTAGTCCTAAGTACTCTGCTGCACCGTTCAACTTTCCTGGCAGCTGGTGAAGGATAAGGGATATGATATATCCATTCAGTGCCATGTTCTCTGGCCCAGGTGTTTCTAAGGAGAGATTGAATGTATTCAGACTGTGGGAGAGGCTGATGGAAAATTGAACACTAAAATTGAATACAGAAAGGGGCCAGGGAAGACCCCAGTAGGTCCAGATCTTGGGGTACCTCTGGTGCATGTGGTAAAATCCTTGTCCCCCATCCAGGCATAGATTGTCCTGTTGTAGAGTTTTTTCCAGGGTCACCCACACATTTTGTTTGGGCTGAGGGACGATCCATCTGAATGCCGTTGTCAGCACCAGGAGCATCCAAAGCCGAGCGGTGTTGGCTGGAGGCAGCTGCACCATTCGGGTCATTGGTTCATGGAGGGAGGTGCTGTAGATGGGTTACTCTGTTGGGATTAAAGAATATTTAAAATCAAGAAGTATGAAGCAGTAATCTGCAACTGTATCTTGAAGGTTACAGGGATGGGATAAGAACCATTGTTATTAGGGAAGAGGGTAACAGGCAGAGTGTGTGACTATAGGAGACAGGGTGAGGGGAAAAGCAGGGTAGGGCAGTGTCCTGCTTTGAAAAGACAGGTGTGTGCTAGGGAAGAGCAGGGTCCTCCCACGAAATGGGCTAATATATCCCTCCCTCTGAATTAGTGTAAATTTGGAATTAAGGGGCTCTCAGGCAAAAGTATGGGCATAGGAATAACAGTTCTTTACTAGTATATCTATTTATCTATATAGAAATATATATCAAGGCAAACCAAACACCAATAACTATGATATTAACAACAAACGAGAGGAACCCAATAACAGTTCTTTTGGTTGTGGGCACTTTCCCCTGAGGTGCAGTCACTGTCACAGCTGGCAGCGAGTGCCAGCAGCTCCTGGTGGGCAGGGGCAGATGTGCTGATCCCTCGTGGCTGCAGGGATGCTGGGGGTGATGGTGGCTGTGTCCCGGATGGGAAGGGTGGAGGAGAGACTCTGCTCGTGGATCCTCAGAGTGTTGGGCCCAGTTCTTCAACAGGATGGTTGAAGATGGCAGGCTGAAGCAGGAGAGTGTCCTAGCAGGGTGCAGGGTCCAGCACCAGAAGAGGCAGTCCCTGGCGTTGGGATGAGGGATTGAGGTTTTCCAGTGGCCTTTCTCCTCCCAGAGCAAATAACAAGTGAGTCCCAGCAATTCCCAACAGAAACTCCAAAAAAAGAGACAAATAGTCTCCTTCTCCCCCATCAAAAGCCATCAGTGCTACTTAGCATGTCAGTGGGGAAAAATTCCAGACAGTAAGGAAAGGAAAAAAAAAACCAACCCCCAATATTATCCACCCTCATTTTTTTCCCATACCAACATGCTACATCAAATTAAAACCTTTAAGTTATATACACACATGCAGTTACAGATACAGGCACAGTATCATAGGTAGTTCACCCCAAAACAAGGTCTCCTAGGGGTATGCATTGGATCTCTCTATCCTTTTGCATCACCCACGAGATGTTACCTGGTCCTTGAGCGAAGACAATCCCATGTATGGGACTGTCTTTCTGGAGGCAGAGTTCACCCAAACAGTTTATCCTAACATGCCTCTCAGGTGTACCATTGGCACCTGATCTCCAGCTGGTATTACCCAGGGCTCAGATTGGGCAGGGCCTGCTCGGTTAGTGGAACCTCGGGTGTTCACTAACCATGTGGCCTTTAGTAGATTAATCTCCCAGTTCTTGGAAGTGCCCCCACCCAGTGCCCTTAAGGTGGTTTTAAGCAGACCATTGCCCCGTTCAACTTTCCCAGCCGCTGGTGCATGGTAGGGAATGTGGTACACACACTCAATGCTGTGTTCTCTAGCCAGGGTGTTTATAAGGTTATTCTCAAAATGAGTCCCATTTTCTCATTTGAGTCTCTCAGGGGTGCCATGCCTCCACAGGACTTGCTGTTCCAGGCCCAGGATGGTGTTCTGAGCAGAGGGGTGAGGCACAGGGTAGGTCTCCAACCATCTGGTGGTGGCTTCCACCATGGTCAGCACATAGCACTTGCCTTGGCAGGTTTGAGGCAGTGTGGCCTGCACTCTGCTGCCAGAGGAATGGAGAAAAATGCATTGGCAATGTCAATGGTGGCACCTTGCTGCCTTGGACTGCAGCTCATACTGGAGTTCCAGCATCTCCGGCACGGCAGCGCTCAGCGGTGGAGTCACTTCATTCAAGGCACGATAGTCCACAGTCAATCTCCAATCTCCATCAGACTCGTGCACAGGCCAGATGGGGCTGTTGAAAGGTGAGTGGGTTTTGCTGAGCACCCCTTGGCTCTCCAGCTCTCGGATCATCTTGTGGATGGGGATCACAGCATCTCGATTTGTGCGGTACTGCCGGCGGTGCACTGTCATGGTGGCAATTGGCACCTGTTGCTCTGTCACTTTCAGGAGTCCCACTGCAGATGGGTTTTCTGATAGTCCAGGCAAGGTGTTCAACTGCTTAATGTTTTCTCCCTTCACAGCAGCTATTCCAAAAGCCTACCTGAGTCCCTTTTGGGTCTTTGTAATAGCCATTCCAGAGGAAGTCTATGCCTAGAATACATGGAGCCTCTGGGCCAGTTACAATTGGAGGTTTCTGCCACCTCTTCCCTGTCACGCTCACCTCAGCTTCCCGTAAAGTCAATTCCTGTGATCCCCCCGTCACCCCGTGCACCAATACCAGCTAAAACCTGATATTTTTGTGGCCCTGATGTGCCAGGCCATTGGATCCACACTGTCTAAAAGACCCAGATTTCCCATGCCTCTCCCTGGCTAGAGGCAGGGCCCCTCCAATCCTGGTTATCATTTCTTTCCTGGCCATACATTGTTGCTGCAGGCAGTGATGGTGAGATGCCACAACCCCCAGAAAGTGTCTCCAGTAGGAAAGAGTCACTTTGGTGGCACAGGGTCACTCATGGGGAGGAAAACATGCTCTGGATAACTCTGGTAAGGAACAAAGGAGAGGCAAGAAGGGTCTTTGTATGGGGTTCCACAGGGCAAGTCTATTCCAAGCACAAGCAAAGGGTTCAGGGTCAAAGACTGGAATCAATCCAGGGTCCAGGTTTAAATATGGGGAACAAGGGGGACAGAGCACAGCATCAGGGCCAATGGGTTGAGGGCTCAGCGATGGTGTGAGCTCAGGGCAAAGGGTGAGAACCAGTAGAGCAAATGGGGGTGGGACACTGCAGCAAAATGGGGGCAATGGGTGAACATGGAAGGGAGAACATTCTAGGGAACATAAATATAAGGGGAAAAGGGGTGGGGAGGAAAGTGGTCCAACCTGGGAAAAGGAACTGGGGTGTATTAACATAAAACTGCAAAGAATTGTGGGGAAGAAGTCATTCTTCTTCATGGCCTTAATGACCCCCTCAGAACTTAGGGAAGAGAGAAACTTAGTCTAGGGCATGAAAACTTCAGCCACTCGGGCAGGCTCCAGGGCTCCCACAGAGCACAAGAGCCAGATCCTTTGCAGCAGACAGACAGACAGTCAGACACAGAGAACAGTACTTACTCAAGTGCCTGACTGTGAGCCCCGGGCTGGGGCACAACCGACCGTGGGCCGCACCTGTGCTGAAGGAGCCTCCAAGCTCCAGGTGCCACCGCATCGAAGGGCTGCAGGTGCTGCCGGCGTTACCATGTGACAGGAACGGGCCCCACGGCACCGTCACTGTGTCAGGGGCTGCGAGGAGAGGGAGAGGGAGCGGTGGGAATGTGGCATTAGAAGAGGGAGGGGAGAGGGCGACATAGACAATTACATCGCACCTGTCCCAGAAACAACCCAGTAAGAAAAAGTACCAGATGCTGGAGAAGCTGGTGATGAGCAGCAGCCCCGGGGAAGCTTCTGGGGCCGTCTGGCCAGGCGGGCTGAGCCAGGGCAGGGCAGGGCAAGACACAGCGCAGCGCTGGCGGCGCCCGGCGGTGCTCGGAGTCTGCCGGCCTTGGCAGCTCAGGCACAGAAATGAATCCCAATTGTCGATGACTGTTTTCATCCAGATAGGATAGTCCAAGAATGTGAAAATTTTCCTAATTATCTTTTTACAATTCGCTATGGCAGTTACAAGAACAAAAGCTTTTTACATCACAATGTTGTAGTCCAAGTTAAATACATGTATCACACTACTATTTCTAAGTTTTCTTAAAAACGGAACTAAAAGAAACTATATTCATGGAGCAAAGTCTTACAAGATTAAATATATAGCATTATTTAAAATATTCGCAAATAACCAAAAATATAAAACATACAAAATCAACACCCAGTGGAATGGCTGAGTTCCTGAACAATCGGATCATGTCTACTTCCTGCACTCAATCGCAGAGTTCTGTGGAGCCACCAATCCTGATATCCAGGCTATGAGCAACTGCAGATTCAGAAACTCCCTTCTCCAGCCCCTGTTACAGGGGAGCTCGGGCCTTGCTGCAGAGATACGGCTGCAGATTCGAGCAGCTGACACTCCTGAATTTCTCCTCAGCCAGGCACACACACTCGGAATTGCCAAGGACAGGAACCCTGCAGGGAGGAGCAGAGCCAGCGCTGGTTGCCAGGGGAACACGTTGTGCCCCTGTCCCCCCATGCCCTGCCCGGCTCCCCGGCACTCACCAGGAGCTGAAGCTGCTGCCGTCCCCCCACTGCAGGTGCTCGCCCCATCTGCGCAGCCCCACCCAGTAATCGCCGTTCCCGCCGAGGCGGAAGAGCAAATCCTGCCAAGGAGAGAGCAGTGGCAGCTGCCCCGGCCCCTCGGGGGGACACGGCCCCGGGGCTCCTTCCCTGCAAGGCCCCGGCACAGGGCTGCAGCCCCAGCCCCACCAGCACCCAGCCCGGCCCACGAGCACCCCCAGGCTCCCCTCAGCCACCCCACAGCGCCCGCAGCCCCTCACTCACCATTGCCTCATCCTTGACAATGGCCAGGGAGGCCCCGAGCTCCGAGCACCGCTCTTGAGCCTCATCCCAGGTGCCCTGATCCCTTGAGAAGTAGTAGCAGACTCCATTGTATCCAACCCAGCCATGGGGACAGCCCAGAACCAACAGCGGAGTCGCAGGTGGAACTGGAAGCTGTGGTGCTGCAGGGGGAAGAGGAGAAGGTGTGAGGATTGCCCTGTGCAGGGAGCAGGGACCCCGCTCTGCCCCGAGGGGCTGGGCCCAGCCTGCTGCCCCTCCCTTACCTGACTGCACAGCCAAGGCCACCGCCAACGCCAGCAGCAGCAGCAGGAGCAGGATCAGCACCAAGGTGAGCACGGGATGGCAGCTGAAGCTCTTGCCTGGAGCAGGAAAGAGCTGCTGGCTGCCAGAAGCACAGCCGGCCCTCGAAGCTGCTCCCCCAATGGCCGGGGAGCACAGGAGGGAGCTCTCAGCCTGTTTGCTCCTCCCTCAGCTGGCAGCCAGAGAGCCAAGAGGCTGCACACAGGCAGGGACACAGCTGTGGGGACAGCCAGGGACAGCGGGCTGGGGACAGGCTGCAGCAGGAGAGCTGCACAGCCTTGGGGGCAGCTGCGGCTGCCGCTTCCAGCCACTGCTGGCGCCGAGCGCAGCACGAGGCCTCTTCCACACATCGGGAAACAGCCACACACCTGCCAGCCCTGTCCTTGCCAGCTGACACTGGCCCTCCCGAGAGGCCACAGGCGTGGCCCTGCACTCACCTAGGAACCTTTTGAGGATGCTTCTGTGCCCATGGCCGATTGCTGATGTGCCCTGGAGACCCAGGGGCTCCCTCACTCTGCCATCGCTGCTGCAGATTTCATTCTCCTCATCTTTACTCATTGCTCGCTCACAAGTGGTGTCCTCCTGCTTATGACAAGTGGCTTCTTGAACCTCTGGCAAGTGTGTCAGCCCGGCTGCTGGTCCCTCCTGGAGATGCAGGAGCTCCCTCAGACGCCGATGAATGGAGCAGAATTCACTCCCCACCAGCTCACAGCCGGAACCCCACTGCTGGGAACAATCAGCCCCGTGCTCCCTACATATCAGGAGTGATGGAAAAGCCTTTCGGAAATCGGCCTCAGGAACAGCTTTACACCCACAGGAATGGTCCATTGAAAGGGACATGATGACAGCTCCCGGCTGGTCCCGGCCCTGCGGGACACCGAGGCTCAGGAAGGCGCTGCCAGCTCAGTCCCGCGCTGTCCCCGCTGCCCGGACGCTGCGGCAGCACCTGCGGAGACAAGCGCAGCCTGCGGGAGCTCTCCGGTGCCCGCAGCCGCGGCCCCTCGGGCTCTGCAGCCGCTGCAGCCCAGCTCCGTGCCGGGACAGGCGCTGACAACGCCTGCCAGCTGCCGCCTGCGGGGACAGCACAGCTGCGCCTCGGAGTCCGCCTGCCCAGCAGAAAGAAGCAGCAGCCCCGGGCTGCTCAGCACTGTCCCCCGCATTCCCTGCCCCGCGCCTCGGAGCCCGGGCACACCGAGCGCTGCCACAGCCGCCCTGGGTCCCTGCCTGGCAGCGGGAAGCGGCTCCTCGCCGAGAAGGCAGCGCCAAGGAACCTCCAGAGCCCGAAGCAGGCAGGATGCGGCGCTTTGTGCCTCCACTCGGCGCCTGCAGTGCTTTGGGCTCTGAGGCACGTTCAAGTTCATGCCGTGCCAGCCCTGAGCCGGGCAGGGACACCTCCCGCCTGAGCAGCGGCGCCGAGCCCGGGGCGCCACGGCCGAAACTGTGCCGGGCACGGAGCAGCCACCTCCGGGCTACCGAGAGCCACCGGCATGAGCCATCGCTGCTGCGGCACCGGCTCGTCCGCAGCGACCCGCGGCAAGGAGGAGAGCGCGGGCAGCCGCTCCCTCCGCCAGCTCAGGCCAGGGCCACACGGGGGAAGGCGGCGCAAGGAACTCGCCAGAAGCGCCCCGTTCCCCTGAGCGCGGCCCCTCCGGCCGCAGCGAGCCCGGGCTGGGGCACAACCGAGCGCGGCTCGTACCTGGGCTGGAGCCGCTCCCAGCTCCGGGGAATTCGCCTGCACGGACCGGCACCAACACTGCCCGACAGCGCCGCTCCGGTCCCGGCCAGACCCACTGGGCGCTGCCGCCGCTCTTTAAATCCGATATTGGGGCGGAGCGGCTTTTGGCTCTTTTGAGCGTTCTCCTTGCGGGGCTGGAGGGGAGGCGGAGCTCGGCGGCAGAGAGCGGCCTTCCGGCCAGGAGGAACCACTTAGAAATATTATCAGCAAGTCCCTTAAACTGGAGTTAGGTGAATTGAAGACGCAATTCTTTTGATATAAGCATGAGGAATGTGAAGTTTGCATCACGCTAACTTCTCTTAAAATCTGTTCCTTTAAACTACAAGATGCAGTTATTTTATTGTAGAGATAAGATGGAACCAATTCATTCTGTTCTTTAGTACTTTCTTTTTGACTTGTTTTTGCATTAATGTCCTCTATGCCTAAATGTTAAAGAAAATATTATCTCAATTCCTTCAGACAGTTACTGCTGATATTTTAATGTCCTGGTTTAGGGCAAATTTGGGAAAAAAACCTCCAAAGGTCCCCCCCCCCCCCCCCCTGCACACTAGGAAGGAAACCCAAGCGACCCCTCCCCCAACCGGTTCGGAAAGAAATTTCTTTAGAGAAGTGGAAAAAAATTGTTTATTCAACAGGCAAAGCACTGCCCAGCACACAAAAAAATGAACAATATCGAATAGCAAAACCTCTTGCTGCTCTGAAGAGATGACAAATTCAGAAAGTCTCTGTCCTGTAGGTGGCAGCTCGGCTCAGTCTGTTCTCAGTCCCTCCAGCGCTGGAAAATGCCACTGCCCGGGTCAGGCCCCCGTGGCCACAGCTCAAATCGCCTGGTGCTTCCTCCGGGTTCCCAGTGCAGAGCAGGTTCAAATAATTCCAGGAAAAAAACAGAAAAAATTGTCCGGGAACTTCTCTGTTTCAGTTAGTCAAAAACTGACTAAAAGCAAAGGAGAACTCTCTCCTGCTGTCCACCACAGTGACACAGTCCAGGAGAGGAAGCGATGAAACTCCTGTCTCTAGGTTTTGAAACAACCCACTCAGACATTCCACCGCTTCTCCTTCCCCCCCTTAACTCTCAAATCCAGCCATAAAGGTGCAAAACTTATTTCTGGGCTAAACAGGCCAATGGGGATACAATTCAACAGCACAAAGTCACCCCAGCACAACACTCTAAGCTTCAGTCTCACCTTGCATTACTGTGGAAAAAGCACAGCTACCAGCTGGCTCTACAGCACGTAAAGCCTTTCTCACAGCGTTCTTGACATCTCCTAAGGCAGCTCTGGGCAGCACAGCCTGATCCTGGTGCTTGTCATCCGGTGAATCCCCAGCGAACTGAGCAACTGTGAGCTGAGCATTGGCACTGCCAGCACGACTTTCTCTGAGCCTGTAGAGACACATTTCCCACTCCAAGTCCCACAGGAGATATTGAGAATTGATTAAAAATCAGGAAGCCATATTACAACAATCTGTGGGAGTGAGATCATAGGAATTAAAAAATACTTTTTTATCGTGTTCTCAAAATAAGGAGAAGCCAGGCCATTCTCCTTTATAGCTTGTCTGAGTTCTTTGATTGCATGATGAGAGAGGGCCTCCTGTCGTGGATTACGATAATTTCTGCCATATCTCACAGGCATAGCAAGAAATTGCCCCTTTGACAATTCAAACCTTTATCTGGCTCAAGATTCCATCTAATTTCTGACCAATTAGGTAAAATGCAATGGAGTATTGTCACTTTTGGTCTTAGAATCAGTTTTAGGGCAAGGCAGCATTTCCATTTGCTCTCCCTCCCGGATCTACTGTTTGAACAATGACCCCAGGCTGTGTCCCAGGTTTGGCACTGTCTGGCACATGTGGTACTGCTGTTCCTTCCCGCAAGAAAAAAAAAACAAAAAAAAACAAATTAACCAACCAACCAAATAAAAAAAAACAACTGAAAAAGCTCTTTTTCATTTCCATTCTCTCACAAGATAACTCACCTGGCTGGGGGCCAGGAGGCCATGCTGGGGAGGGGGGAGGCTGAGCCGAGTTTTCCTCCTGAATGGAATGCAGACAAGAAATTAATCACCACTGGCTGGCTGTACCCTTACAATCCCAGCCCAGCCAAGCATGGCCTTAAAAACTCTGTATCTTAAAAATAACTCCCAGCCAGGGCCTGGAAGAGATCCAGAAATGAGCCATCTGCTGCCCAGGCAAAGTATTAAATTTTTCAATGTGCAGAATAAAATTCTGTGTTTATACTTTGTTCTGTCTCCTAAGTAAAAATAAAGAAAACCAAGAAAATGATATGCGCAGAAACACAGTAAAAAAACACCGAAGTCAAACCAAATAAAAGAGTCGAGTTCCAAATAAGGAAAAGAGAAAAGTCACAAAATGAAATTTCTCTTTTTTAAAATACTATATAAAAAAAGAATTCGTTTCCCTATAACACTTAAAAATATTATGGACTGAATATAACTGTTCTAACTGTAAATACGAGCAAACGCCTTCATGTTAAAGTGAGCAGATGTTAAAATTGCTGCAATCCCCTAAGCTTAAATAGTAAGAAAACCCCTACTGTTCCTCAGGGAAGAAGAAGAAAAATAGTCTCTATTCTCAAAAATAAATAAAGCTTTTATTTAAACTGTTATAATTCTTGAAGTGTGCCTCATAAGTTAATATGGTCCTCAGTAATAATTAGAGAAAAACTGTTAATCTGAAAAAATGTTTTAGCATAGTGATCAGATTTCCATTTTCCTGTGCAGTTAACACTGTGATATCAAAGCCATAAGAAAACTGTTTCTTGTAAAAATACTCCATAAACAAACAAACAAACAAACAAACCCTTCTAGTTCAAATAAGTCAGTAAAAACGTTATTTTAAATATAGTAAACTAACTGAAGTGTTTTTTGTACATGTTCACTGTGAAAAAAAGGAAGTGTGCAAGTGGAAGAAGAGTGGTCTAATGTTTTACTCTGAGGTTTTTTTTCCATATAGTTTCTGAAATAAAGTTCTTCTTCCTACCATTTAAAGTTGAGCCTGTTTTTGCCTTCCTCCCAATCCTATCTCCACAGCAAGGAAATTTCAATTATTAAAGGAAAACCACTACATTAATCAGTATTTCTGCCCCATTTCCTAAACCAAAGCCAAAACAGGAATAGGCTGAAATATTTTGAGGAAAGTACTGCAGGAGGAGAGACGCTGAGGGGAGAAAAGGAGCAGGGATGCTCAGTTTGAATTAGGCAATTATTCTGTAAAGGGCAGGATTTTGGGGGTTTGTTTTGGGGGTACACAGGAAAGCAAAGATGGGGTCAGCTGTTGAAAAAATGTTCATGATCATTAGACAAGCAGCAATAATTTCTTCATCGCATGCTCTGATCCCTGTTCAAAAGTGAATGGATTATAAAGTTTCCAGTGGACAACATCCCAAAAAGAGAATGTGAAGACATAGTTAAGGTCTGTGCTCAAATAGTTCGTATTGATCCATGTTAAAGGGTCTTTCAATTCATCATCCTGAATATTAATATGAGGTTCAGCAGTAATCATTGTCTTTAGCCAGTGAGAAATGTCCCATTTCTCAACAGACAAATCTTGTCCCGTGATTTCTTTTCCCCAGAGCTCACCTTGATTCTCCACAAGGCTCCTTCCTCGGCTCCATCCGAGGGTGTCCAGCAGCCAGGGAGGAGAGGAGAATAGTATCCATTTATAATCCAAAAGGATCATTCCACAGGTGTCCCTTTTAAGTATCTGGTGATTCGAACAGTTCTTTCATAAAATGAAACAGGGCACCACACGAGGCATCAGCACTGTTGGGTATTTCTGGGATATATTTTCTCTTACCTCATATTTACCTGTATCTATGTACACAAACAACAGGAGGGGAATGCTGGAGCAGCTGTCTCGAAGCTTTATTCCATCACAATCACCAGCCTCATTTTCCAGAACCAAGCAAGGGAGATGGAACAGCTCCAGCTGCCTGCACTGCAGACAAAATTTCTTTTGTGACAAAGTATTTTAACAACTTTATAGCCAATAACATAATATTGAAAGCTGACAAGTGTATGCTCAGACCAGTTAATAAAGCAGCACGTACATCTTGCTTCAAGCAATGCTTTCCGTAATAGACTCAAACAAAGGATAAACCTTCATTATTAAGCTTCCTGTTCTACTGTCTTGTTTAACATATTTTCCTGAGGCCTGTGTACACACAGCTCACAGCCCTATTGTTTCTTGTCCTTGCATCTTCAGCATTCTTGCATTTCTCCATCCTTCGAAATTTGCTTTCACACAGTTTTCTGAGAGTTCTATACCTTTCCTATTTCCCACAGTGTTCCTTGCAGTGTTTTGCCGTCGGTGGGAGCTCTGGAAGAGATCCTGGGAACACTGGGAGGGAACTGGGAGCACAGGGAATGCTATGAGGGAACTGGGAGGGCGAGTGGAAGCAGCGGGAGCGAACAAGAAGGAGCGCTGGCAGGGGGATGAGGAGCACTGGGAAGGTGCAGTGCTCGCAGTTCCTTGGCAGTGCTCTCCCCATCCGTGCCGGTGCTTGCCAGGCAGAGGGATACTGCGAGGGACTGGGAGGAAACTCCCCAGCACTCGGCAGTCGCGCAGCAGCCCAGGTGTGACCGGTGAGGAGGGAGAAGTGCCCAAGTCAGTACTCAGCTACCCCGCCTCAAAATAAATAAAAATAAAAATGAAAATTAAGAAAAAAATTTAAAAGAAGGGGTTGGGGGGGATGGGGGCAGGACATTACGAGAAGAAAGGGATTTAAAATGAAGGAGAAAGACTTCCATAATTGCGTTTGATCTGGGGAGGATCCCCTTTCACCTACGATTTGAAGGGTCTTCATTGAAGGGCAACGCACACTTTCCATTGTTTTGGGTTTCTAACTAGTCGGTTTTCCACTAAATTCATGTTTAAATGGAAGGAGAATGCAACCAAGGAGAACCAAGGAGGTGCTCTTCTACCCGTTTGAATCGAGGGAAAGCGTTCCATTTTACTGATCTTAAACGTCAAAGACTGACAGACTGCAAGGAAAGCCGCAGGACACCTGCCCTGCCAGCTTTGGGCTGTGCCTTGCGCTGCCCCCAGCCCTGGCTGCACCTGCCTGGGGAAATACCCTGAGTCAGTTTCACCGCAGCAAACAGAACTGCGTGTTTTTCTGGCTGTTCTCCAGTATAAGATCCCCCCAAGGAGCTCCTCCTCCTCTCCCACCCCGCACGCTGAAGGGTCGAAAGGGCCAACAGCCGGTCCCTCCACATCCGCTGTAAACGGGAGCGGCAGCGACCTCCGCCTGTGGGTCAGGACCGAACCCCCGTGTCGGGCGGGGTTGGTGCCGGTCCGTGCAGGGCAGGCGAATTCCCCGGAGCTGGGAGCGGCTCCAGCCCAGGTACGAGCCGCGCTCGGTTGTGCCCCAGCCCGGGCTCGCTGCGGCCGGAGGGGCCGCGCTCAGGGGAACGGGGCGCTTCTGGCGAGTTCCTTGCGCCGCCTTCCCCCGTGTGGCCCTGGCCTGAGCTGGCGGAGGGAGCGGCTGCCCGCGCTCTCCTCCTTGCCGCCGATCCCTGGTGTTATAAATGAGAAAAAAAGTCTCGATATTCAGCAAAATTTAGATTGCTTTATTCTATATAGACAGAGCAAGCAGCGCACTGGGGAAACATGGAGGCCACTGCCATCTCCATGCTCCACCGAACTTTGGTTTGCAGCTCCTTTTATAGCATGGTTTCCTTGTAGTCATCAATAATTGTTATTTTTTCGTTGTTATAATTTTACCAGGTAAGCAGTGGTGGTCCGTGGGATCGCTGGGCGACGTGAAGTCTCTAGACAATTTGTCAAGTCCCTTAGATAACCATCTGGTCTTGGGAGATAAGGAAATGGCAGAAGTCAGGAAGTCTGGTCTTAGGGATAGACTGCAATTGATTACACAAAGGCAGGAAACCTGATTTTGCAGAATCTCCTGGGCTGTGTGAAAGCCTTGTTTTCCAAACTGTTAGTAAAACAGAATCATTTAATCGTACATTTTCCTTTCTTTCGTGTCATGCTTCATTTCAGACCTAAGTATTCTGGTTTATACAAACCCCAATATTTTTATGATTAACACGGATCTTTCATCAATTATCACAATTTCCCCATTTCTTTTTTAAATCTCATCCTTCCAGATTTGTGTTCGCCTATGATGGGGCTCCTTTTGTTTCGATACAAAGTTTTATGCAAGGGAATTTGTAACACTTGTTTTTTTTTTGGTAATGTAAAAACGCTGGCTAGATAATCTTTAGAGTACATGTCCCTTTCCATCTTCTTGGTAGGGTATTATAAGCTCTTTTCTTGCACATTCAACAGTGAGTTAAGTTTAGTTCAGTAGTCATTTCTTCCATTAATTCCATAAATAAATTTTTTCCGAGGTGGGTAAGTCCCGTTCGCTGAGTTGTCGTTTTAATTCTTCATACAAGTTAAAACTTCCCTCACAGTTTGTCATTCTTCCCTTGAATGCTCTACTTATATTCTTTATCAATTTTTCCTTGCAATGATCTTGCACTCCTCCCTGATCTGAATATCCCCACATACCTTCTTTGTGAGGCAGAGGTACACTTCTCTTACTGGGCAACTTTGGTGTGCCCATGGAGCCCCCCCTCCTTTTCCCAAATTGGTGGCTACCCTGTAACGTTTTCCCATGATAGTGCAGGTTTCTAAGTTGTGCTTATTACAGCAGGCTGAATTGATATGTGTGTGGAAGGCAAGGGTGGATACCGTGCTCTGCCATACCCAATTGTCTGGTAACACTAGGAACAAGCATCAGCATTATTTCCTTTTGTCATAATTAGCAATAGGATGACTCCCATGACTATTTTCATCCCTCTGCCTCCCTCAAGACCTACGGGGTTGCTACCACTAGCCAAGGTTTGTTTAATCTTCTTGGCAGCAGGGAGTATGTCCTGGGGTCTCCCACTTTGTCTTTCTCTTTTGGTATTGTTTCTTAATTTTGTCTCAGCTTTTAGCTTTAACATTCCAGTACGAGATACAGCAGTAACAGCACGGTGTATGCAACGCTTTCCAGCACTCTTTTGCCAATACCTCCGAAGAAGTCACTTTCTTTTAAACCAGCCATCACAGTTGATATGTAGCAGATGTGTTATGCTAATACAGCATCTCCTATTTCTTATTTTCTTACACACTGCCAGGAGCAAGACACTTCAGGGACCTTTCTTAGTTTTAACTGTTGTTTCCTAAATTCTTTTTATAACGGTTTATACTTTGCAGCCTTACTTGGGGCAGCTGCTGCTGACTTTTGCTTCAGCATTTTCTTGTTTATTGCATTAATTCGGTTTTCAGGATAAGCCACATCAGTTTGATGTGCTTACAGAGCACTGGATGCTACTGTGCTCTACACACAGTGCCCTGTAAACACTAAAAACATTTCAAGGAATCAGAGAATTACGAAATTACGAAAGCCGCTCCGCCCCAACCTCGGCTTTGAGAAACGGCGGGAGCTGCGGCGCTGGCAGGGTGCTCGGAGAACAGAGAGACGGTGGCGGGCGGGCAGCCCCGGAGCTGGGAGCGGCTCCAGCCCAGGTACGAGCCGCGCTCGGTTGTGCCCCAGCCCGGGCTCGCTGCGGCCGGAGGGGCCGCGCTCAGGGGAACGGGGCGCTTCTGGCGAGTTCCTTGCGCCGCCTTCCCCCGTGTGGCCCTGGCCTGAGCTGGCGGAGGGAGCGGCTGCCCGCGCTCTCCTCCTTGCCGCGGGTCGCTGCGGACGAGCCGGTGCCGCAGCAGCGATGGCTCATGCCGGTGGCTCTCGGTAGCCCGGAGGTGGCTGCTCCGTGCCCGGCACAGTTTCGGCCGTGGCGCCGCTGCTCAGGCGGGAGCTGTCCCTGCCCGGCTCCCGCAGGCTGCGCTTGTCTCCGCAGGTGCTGCCGCAGCGTCCGAGGAGATGGACTGAATTGTGATTTTAAAGATTTGATGTTGTAGCTAAACGCTAGAAGCAATTCATATTGATCAGGTTGTAAATTAGATAAACAAACGTTATGTTAACGATGGTTAGATGCTTCTGCTAGAGATAATAGAGGTATTGCTTGTCACCAGCGGGGTATTTTACAATTTGTTGTGCCGAAAGTGCTCAGTTTGTTGGCAATTTGGGATTAGCACTTTTAAGGGAAAACCCTTGTCTGTGGTTATTATGCTGTTGCGAGTGGGTCCTGACTGTGAGAGGAGTTTTGAGAAAAAAAAGCACTTTACTTGATCCAGAGTACTGAAGGTGAGTGCTTTAGTACGGCTTTCTTGTGAGTGTTTCCCGCGGGAATAATAAGACTGCGATGTTATTTTCGTGGAAGAGATGTTAGTTTGCGTGTCTGAGTGTCGGAATTTTGCATTCCGAGCTGTCGTGTATTTATAAAGCAACTCTGCCATCTTCTGTCGAAAGTTGGTAGTTGTATTTTTGTTTGTTTTCGTTTGGTGTTTTTTTGGAGGGGGGGGTTTGTGGTTTTTTTTTGGTTTTACTTGGTTTTTTTGGGCGGGGGTGGGTGGCATCTCAGTCCTGTGCATTTTGGAAGAAAATTAGTACAAACAAAGGGCAGAACAGGTTTAGCAGAGAAGAGTAAAAGTGTTTAATAAGGGCTTAGTTGTGATTCTAGCCACGGAGGTTGTGTTTGTAAATAATAAGGGTAACTTCTGTCTGAGAATCCAACCTAGCCAGATGGAAAGAGGGAGTTCCCTCAGTGGTTTGGGCTGGTGTCACGGTGGGACTTGGGTTTGCCAATCTTAAGATATTAATTTCTTTTAGAGACAGGACCCAGGAGTACAGACAAGGCAGGCTCAAAACTTGAAAAGGTACAAGAAAAAAATTTATTAATAATACAAAAAAAAATTAGAATTCAGGATAAAATTCCTAGATTGTTCCCTCCTTCCCTTCATTCCACATTTCTTACCAACAACATACAGAGAGAACACTTCAGTCACTTATACACTCAAATAATCAGTTCATTTTACTTCAGAGAGAAAAGTCCCTTTTCCGTTTATGGCTTAGGGGGTATCTTCACCTTCACAGTCTGCGTCCGTCCGAGACCCACAGAACTATGAATTTTCCTCTCATATACACAATCCTTCCAGAGCCTTGTTATGGGTTACGATGCACACATGGGGTACCACCTCTAAAGGCAGGCTGTTAAAAAAACAGGATTCTCTTCATCTGCTTCTCTATTAAATGTCTCTCTTCATATTCCAGTTCCAGAACAAAGACCCCCATTCCCTTGGGGCAAAGGATCCTTTTCTCAAATATTTCAACCCCCCATGTATTTTCCACAGTTTAAAGGAACTTTAGTGAAGTCACAATCCCCACAGCCCACAAAAAAGGTTTTCAGCTACTTGCATCTTTTCAATCTCTTCCCACCAGGAACTTTGTCTTCATCCGCTGACCTCTGTAGTCTCCATGCTTCATTTCTTCTCATTCAGGGGAACTCAGGAGATCCAGGATTCCATCCAGGCATAAAGAAGTTACAATTGTATCCAGATCGCAGAAAAGAAACAAATGTGGGCAGCTGGAGGCCTTGCCACGTGGAAAGGGGGCAAGCCAGCCGGCGGGGCGAGCCATGTGGTTGGCGTCGGAGCCATGTTGCTCGTGCTGGAGCCATGTGAAGCTGGGGGACTCCCAAGCCAGGGGCTCCCTGCAGAGTCGGTGCCGGGCTGGGCCCCCCGCTGAGTCCAGAGCCAGACCGGGGGGCCGGTGCCCTGGCCAGAGGACACCGCACCTCCAGAGCCCCCAAGCTGAAAGAGAAGAGTTAACTCGATCCACTGTGACTTGTGAAAGCGAAAGAACCTCTAATTGGTTTTCCGAGCTGTCCGTCACCAAATCAGCTCTCTGATTGATGCCAGCAGCTCACATGGGAAGCTCCCAGAGACTGGAGAGTCCCTCCCACTCCTCAGTCTCATTGAGCTGTCCCTGAGGTGAAT